>MKEJ01048811.1:0-16825 GCA_001753735.1 Embelia ribes | reverse complement strand
TTTTTTTTTTTCTTTTGTTGCTAGTGTAATAAGTGAGACCTATCTGGTGCTATTTATTTATTTTTCCACTACTTTTTAGTTTTTTGGGTTTTTCATTGTGTGGCTTCATTTTCCTCCCGTTGTAAAACTTTTCGATTTAGAAATTTTGTGTTTGTAATGTTTTGGTTTCTTCAATTCTTGTATGCTCTGGAAACTATTTGTTGATCATATGAAATGATTTGTCATTACTTTTCATAATTGGTATGCTTTTTGTTCTTTGCTTTTTTGCAAACATGCAATGGTTTCGTAATGATTCAATCGATGGTGATATACATGGTTACATCTCAACTACCAATTTGCAAATTTAAACTCTGTAGCCGGTGTGCGAATACCATAAGCCGATATGGCAGAAAAATGGTCGCTGCGTCAGCGTGCAATATTCTGACTGGGAAAATAATGTAGTTCATATTGTGCCTTCTGCCCAGATATTGTAAAGCAGGTTATCATGCTTCCCGTTTGACTGTTGAGGAGCTATGAGTTTCTCAGTCTTTACTACTTAATGATTCTAGTTTTAGTACTGAATAAGAATAGGCTTTACAAAAGGCAATTCTAATATGCTTTACCTTAACAGTCATAAGAAGTAAGAAAGGCAATTCTATTGTGTATTTGTGCTCGTTTTCTTTAAATGGAAATCCGAGGACGGGGAGCCATTCCCTTGATGCTCACTGATGAGAATTTTATGCTAAATGCCTCTGAACGACCTTGGAGCTCATTATCACCGTTAACATTCAAGCCTTGCAATCCTATTAAATTGAGATAGGCTAAATGGAAGTATAATAAGATGTTGCGATGGGTCGTTAACGTGAATTTGTAGATGTCATCTATTTCTATCCAATACAATTTGCTCAACCCGCTTGGGACTATACTCGGTGACGTGGGTGGTATCCTGTATCCAGAGTGTTCTGCATAACAGTGTGACTGACATCAATTAATCATAGCCAAGACTGAAAAAAGGAAATCACATAAGGAGGTTCACTATAACGAAACATTAATTTTGGCATTGTTGGTTGGTATATTTATGAGACCTGTAGCTAATGCGCGCTTGTTGCTTACCGTATTGGAAAAGTAGAGTAGCAGGGTAGCCGGGGATAGCCACGTGCGGAGAGCTGGAGACATTTGTGCACTGTTGTGGCTTGGTTTGAGAAAAATGTTCACTTTGAGCTTGGTTCTACTCGATAGGCTCGGGAGTCAGATGGATACGAAGTATGTAATGTTTAACTCATTTGCAAAATGAAATTTAGAGCAAAGAATTCTAAAACAAATGGGATCATATACATCTCCGCGATCCATTCAATTGATACGAGAGTGGATGGGCTCTGGTATCGAACCAATGGATTCTACCGATTGTTGCTTTACTCCTTTTGTCGATATAAATATAAGGGTTAAATGATTTTTTGGGTTTGAAGATAATTCACCTTTTTGGGTTTAAAGATAATTCACCTGGAATTTGTTTAAGGGAGACAAAGTGATGGTAGAGAAAATAAAATGAGGGGGTAAAATGAAACTCAAATAAAAGAATAGGGGGGGAAGGTGAAGTAACATATTTTAAAAATTACTGTAATAAATCTATTAGTTTAGTTTTCCAAAATCTCCATGAATTTGAAATCGAAGAAGCGGCATCGCACTCATCGCAAAGATCCAACGGTCAAGAAACCCTCCTCCCTCCCTCTCTCTCTCTCTCTCTCTCTTTCTCTCTCAATCTCTGTAAAACCAGTAGAACTGAGAGATCCTGTACGGCAACCGATGTTGTGTACCGCCTGAGAATGACGACGACGACGATAGAGAAGCTCTTCGCCCAGATCTTCGATAGGAAGTGCCACGTCATCAACCAAGCCAGGCAGCAGGCCGATTCGTATGCCCAACACCTCGCCTCCAAACTTCTCATCGACGGCATCACTCCGCCGCGGTGGCTGTGGAACCCCAGTTTTAACTCCCGGTCTTCTACGGACCCCGAAGGTATCCAAAACCCTTATTCGTACCGCAATTCGAGTTCTTAGTTTACCCAATTAGGGTTTTCACTGTGATTTGAAGTAGTAGAAAATTGATTTAGCTGTTTGTTGGTTTTGTAATTTGAGTTATTGGTTGCCAAAGAGGGTTTTTAATGTAAAGGGCAAAGGGTGGTTTAATGTAAAGGGCAAAGGGTGGTGAATTTGGCGGTGTAAATGATTTTTGGGGTAATTTTATATATTGTTATTATTTTACCTATTGCAATCGTATTTTGAGTTTCAATTGTAGGATTAGGGCTTGCATTATGCTTCAAGTTCTCTATCACCGAATTAGGGTTTGCACTGTGCTTTGAAGTATTGGGAACCGGCGGTTGGTAATCAATTTAGCTGTTTGTTACTGATTTATTATACTTTTGTTATTTCTTTCATAGCAAACGCACTTTGAGTTTTCATTTGTAAGATTAGAGCATTCACACCAGTCCTTCTATGAAAGAGATTTCTCTCATTTGATTTCTCAAATAAGAGAAATGGTCCTCATCCGCGTTTCTACTTTTTTAGTTCCTAAAACCTCTAGAGAATTGCTACGATATATTTTTGAACGGAAAAATCTATTATTCACAATTTTTCTATTACAATTACCGAGATTAGGGTTTCCCACTGTGTTTGGAAATAGTGGGAAAGGCGCAGGGTAATTGATTTATCTCTTAACTGATTTTTTAGGGGCAAATTTGATAAAATCTGCAGGATTAGGGTTTGCATTATTCTTCAAAATGTTTCCTTTTTGTGTTTTTTTTTCCCGGGGTGTGTGGATACAATTCAAGATTACTTTTACGGTATTAGTTCTTGATTCTTGTAGGGGAAATGGTAAGGGTAACCATTTAGCTCTATATACTAATTTCTAGGGATGATTATATTAGCAAGGATTGTTTTGGGGATTAATTTACTAAGTTTATATTTTATGTTTTACTTGTATTTTTTACATTTTCTTTCTGTTGATCCTTTGGTGAGCTGTGTTCTATTTCCATTCTCTGAAAGAACTAAGTATACCTTGGGAAATTATTATGCTTCAAGTATTGGCTGAACCTTTTAACTTGACTATTTTTGCTGAAATTTATCAGTATTGATAAGAAAATTTTCATGGTGTTATTGTCACAATTTGTTTTCGTCACACAAAGGAAAGAAAATACACGGAAAAGATCATATTATGTGTATTCTAATGTTCTCCAAATGGATATCATATTTTGTCTAAGATGCTTTATTGAAGCAGTTAGAGATATAAGAAGCTCCATATCTTTATCAGTAATTTAATCACCTTTTCTTGCCATCATCTGCTTGTTTGAAATAATTGTAGAGTTTAAGAAAGAAGAGCTGCTTTCAGAACTTTTACAGCCTCATCCACGGCCCACAGTCGCTAATAGGGGTGGTGTTTGCTCCCTATATAAACACCCTGCTGTACCAGAAGGCAAGGAAGAGGTTGAAGCAAGAGTATTTGGCGAAACACATGTGTCCAATGAAGGTTTTGATTTGGAACATGGGACAGCATTTGTTTCTGGTGTCAATGGTAATGAAATCGGGTCTGCCTCAAATGCCCCTGAACAAGATGTTGCTGCTACCTCTCATCAGGAACAGATTGTGGTTGGAACCTCTGGCATAATTACTGAATTGGCTAAGGAGGCGGCATTGAAAGGGTCGTCTTCCAAGACCCTTGTGCCTAACAGTGGTGGTAATGCGGAGGATAAGTCAACTCCTCTTCCCGAGTTTAATTATAACAATGTTGGATGCGCCTCAGCTTTTGCCCCCAAGCTGGATCAGAGCATTATTTCTCCTCAAGGGCAGAATGAGACGAGGATCTCGAGCATCGTTGCTGCTCGAGATCAGTCACTCTCGAGAATACAACGGTCCAAATCAAGGCAGAAAGCTCTAGAGCTTCGCAAAACTGTTGAAAAAGTAGTTAAAACTCATCAAACCAATTTGAATAGCAGTGGTGTTTGTTACAGTGGAGACAAAATATTTAGTAATGCTTCAAATCAGCGTCAGCCTCATCAGGAAGGCCAGTCATTGGCATTGGCTAAAAATTCTGAAACTACGAGTCGTATGTATGCAGAGGCACAGGCATTAGGTGATTGCCTAAGCAACGTAAAGGATGCCAACCCTTATAGTGGCAGAATAACAAGGTCTAAAACTTCTTGCAATCTGTTTACGAATGATAGTAAATCTAAGTTGGACAATACCTTAGAAGTTGCCGAGGTAGATGGTGCTAGAACAATAAGGTCACAAAACAATTGCGTTGAAGGAATTCCAAAGCATGTACATTTATCTAACGCTTCAAGCCAAAGGGTTACACGCTCCAAGTCTCAACCTTCTGGAAAGTTTCCACTTAATTATTTAAAAGGTCACGCGGTATCTCACAATCAGAATGCGTCCAGATCTGAATTTATCGTATGTCGTCCAGACAGCAATGGAATTATTGAACGGATGGCAAAAACTGATTGTCTCATAGAAACTGGGGTTAGGTTAGATGGGCCTGTAGATCTTCAAGCTGCTTCTTCAGAATCTAAGTTGGATGATGCTGGCCGAAGTGTAGAGTTGGAAGGTTTTGACTCAAGGCCATCGTCTAACTGTAGGATAATTATGGAACCCAAAATACTAGACTTTAACGGGGTGGGAAAAATCAGTTTGAATGATGTAATTACTCCTATGGTGGAAAAGGAAACCCTGGACAAATCATTAGAAAAGCGACATGACTCAGCAAAATCTGCTGCATTACTGGGTAAATTTACTTGTAGCAACTGGTGTAGAAAATCTATAGAGAAACAATCCGTGGGGAAAGAGATATTGGACCAAAGAACTGAACCATGGAAGGATTCCTATGAGACCTGCTCGGGAAAGTGTGTTGTAGATGATGAACAGCTTACTAAATCAAGGATGAGCAAGAATGTTGCAGATTGTTCAGATGTTGATGGGAAGATTCAAAACTCGCCCATTTGTCAATGGGAACAAACTAGGTCATCTTATGCTTGTGAGGACACTGATATGTTAATGTACCAGAAGAAGGAAGAAGTCAGTTCTATACCAAATCAGCTAGTTCAGAAGGTATTTATTTTGTTTAATTTTTAGTTTTGAAATTTTTATTTACTGCCAAATGGTTGATTATTTACAAGGATGTTAGAACTTCTAGTAAAAATTAGATGTTACCTTCTCAACTTATATGATACGTTGTTTCAAATTTACAAGTTTGGTAGACCTTCATTCTGGTAAGCTCTTTGTTGTTGTTTTTTTTTTTGGTTATACTGTATGAGTGATGTTGTTGGCATCCCTTGTGTTTTGCCTTTAAGATCATGGCTTCAGTTAAATATTTTGGCTGTAAACATCTTATCTTAGTGAAAAGTTTGTTCTGAGTATCCTGACTTATCACTGTTTCACCACCGAAATGAAAATGTATTGCAATTCTTTTGTAGCAAAAGTAAGCTATACTCAGCCAAACTTCTCAAAGCATTAAGTTATTACTGAAATTATAGTCAAGACCTGTTAATAGTGTTTGATTTTATTTACTGTAGGAGCCTAGTTTCCTTCTTGTTTGCATACGACCTAACATTTACATGGAACTTGACTAAACAATTTGCTGAATTGAATTATTTATACAGTACTTCTTTCATGTGATTTATATCATGCCTATTATTTGAGTACGTAAGGTCATGTTGCCAGTGAGTCCTTAAGTTACTGAAGTTCCAACTACAAGAAAAGAAATACAGGTTTTAAAAAAAAATACTCATCGTCTGGTCCTGGTTAAGTTAGACTTTTTGACTAGGTGGTTTGCTTTCTGATCCTTTGACAGTGCGAACTTGGCTGCAATCAAATGGTGCGTGGTGATGCAACAATTATTTCAAGTTGCATTGACAACTCAAATAAATACCAGGTTTCTTCAGCAAATGATAGGAGTACCTCTACTCCCGATGCTACACAGTGCCATGTGGAAGAAAGCCAAAATGTGATGAACCTTGAAAGTGGAGTTGATGTAGGTATGTCTAGTAGTGACTGTGTGTTGCTGCAGGAGAAATCATTAGTGATAGATGATGGATTCTTAGCATGCAATGCAGAGAAGTCTTTATGTTTTGATGACAAAATTTTTACTTCTGGTGAAATAAGAGATCTAGAATTTCTAGAACAGTCGTCAATGCAAGGAAGAATATTGAGGACTACAGCAGAGAGCACCTGGCCTCAGTTTAAGCGTAGAAAGATCAAGAGCCAAGAGACTAGTTCTATTTTTGCTGCTGTTAGCTTTAAGGTGAAAGAGAACCACAACATTGGATGGAACTCCGACAGCAGAAACTTGAATAGTATTAGAGCTAATTTAGGATCTGCCTTACAATCTGAGAGCAGTCCTTCTCAGGAGGAGAATGCAGCAGAATCAGATGTTAATAAGAGCCATGATGTAAAATTGAGCCCAAAGATTTTGACGCAAGAAATAGAATCATTACCAGAGATGTCAATGGAACAGGTACTCACTTATTCGATTGCAAAAATTATTTTCTCTGGCAAGTGTTCATATCTTGTAGGCTTCTCTTAAGAGTTTAGACAAGAAATGGAACCAATTTTTTTTTTTTCTTTAACAGTCATTTGTATGTTGTTATAGATGGTTGACAGCCCATAAAATTCTGGGCAGGATAAGGTTGTTTGAAACTTTTGATATTGATTATGATGTTGGATATCAAGAAATTACAGGTTGTTGACTTGGCAGATGGTGAGCAATCAGAGCTTAGTGATTCTTTGATATACTTTTAGTTTACTTTTTTGGTGAGACCTTTCACTTTATAGGCATGTTAACTGTTCTGGTATGAAATTATGTACTTTTCTTTTCTTTTTTGTAATTGACGATGGTTAGGTGTTTACTGAAATTGTGATGTTGAATTTTTCTCCATTGCGATATGATTATTACTGCAACTTATTAGGTAAGAAATTGGAGGGGGGGGTAGTTTTATTGTCAAATTATTGTACAGGTGAGGCCAATACTATTTTTTTCCTTGAGGGCGACGGTAATTAGCTCTTATTCTTGCTTTCTTGATCACATTATTTCTTCTACTGGAACCTGGTCTCTTCTATTTGTATTGGACAGGATGAATTTGGGTTTGGAGAGAAAAGTCTGTGCAAGAGACTCCCTGTATACGTTGAGGATGGGGAATGCATGTCCTTTGCTACCTCAAGCTTGACTAATGGGGATGCTAAAGATTCTGAAATTAGCTTTGGTCTCAACGGCAGAACAGCCAATGCAACTAGCACAGTTATGGATGAAATCACTCAGGGCTCTGGAAAGGATTACGAAGATTTGGTGCATTTTGAAAATATTCTTCCCTTGCAAAATAAGGATGAGCTGACTCGTGATGGAAGAACTCTTCTGGAAACAAAACCTTTTGTTGTAGAAGATGGCTTCCGTCCTTTTTCAGTTGCATTCCTACAAGACAAGCACCTGGGTACAAGTGCTTTAGATCAAACCACGCCAGAGTTTGAGGGTTTCATTATCGGCGGAGAAGACAGTGCACAAAAGGATATAGTTGGTGATGCCTTCGATTGTCTGGACCTTCCAACCACCTCTATCAAGCGTGCGAGTCTCCTCGAAGAGCTTTGCAAATCTGCTGTTACGAATACACCACTATATCAATTTTCTGCTACACACAAGCTCCACAGAACACCAGATGTATGTCAATCTGTATCCAAAAGGATTCTGGAGCACTTAGATCCCAAGATTACCTTAAAGTCAAATGGTGATAGTTTTCAACAACTGGAGGCCAGTAACAGCTCCGTGGATAAACTGAAAAATGCTTCTCAAAGATTTTATCCTGATGAACCATTATCTGATACTTATATGGGTCAGATTTTAAAAATCCCTCCAACATCTCCTGTCTCGAAGCTCTGGAGCCAAATTTCATCACAGTCCTTTAGTTCAGAAAAGAAGCTGAGCTCAAATCCAGAGCTTGCTTGCTTTCCAATTGAGGAAGATCCTAGTATTAGTGAAGAAAAGGAAGAAAAGGATGAGGTAGCAAATTCAACACAAGAAGACATTTGCTTTGCATCAATGGGCTGTGGTGATAAAAGAAATCCACTTGCAGATATAACTAAAGCAAATGCAAATCCTCCATCATCAGTATCTGCTGAAAAGAAATCTCGTGATAGAAGTAGTTTGAATACTGTGGATACTGAAATCAACTTTACTGGGACTCATGATGGAGTAAAAAGAGAACCTTGTAAGCGCCCTAGCAATAAGAGGTTTGGTACAAATGAGACAAAGAAGAAGCTTATTTTGTCAACCAGCACCAATTTTATGGGGATTTCTAAGGAATCACTTAATAACGGATTTAGTAAGCCAAATTTGTCAAGAAAAACCAGTTTGAGGAAAGGCGGGCAGAATGTGTCAGGGAGAGAGTCCAGGCATAATAATATTATTTCAAACATCTCTTCTTTTGTACCACTTGTGCAACAAAAACAAGCTGCTCCGCTCATTACAGGTAATGTTGTTTTAGTCTCTAGAGTCTTTTATTTTCTATCCTCCATCTTATATAGTATCTCATTGTTTCACGTGTTGCCATAATAGATTAAACTGCTAAACAAATGTGCAATTTCAAATTTTTTATGCCACTTTTCCATTTTATGTGATTCACTTTTTGTTTGAAGAATAATTATTTTGGTCTGACGCATTTTGAAGGAAAGAGAGACGTCAAAGTGAAGGCATTAGAGGCTGCTGAGGCTGCAAAGCGCCTTGAAGAGAAAAAAGAAAATGAACGCAAGTTAAAAAAAGAGGCTCTTAAGCTTGAACGTGCAAGACAAGAGCAAGAAAATATGCGGCAGGCTGAGTTAAAGAGGAAGAAGAAAAAAGATGAGCTAAAGAAGAAAGAAGTAGATGTGGCTGCTAGAAAAAGACTGAGGGAGGAAGAAGAGAAGAAGGAGAAAGAGAGAAAAAGAAGGCGGTTTGAAGGGAAACGACAACAACAGAAAGAGCAAGAAGAAAAGTTGCACGCTCGGAAATTAGAGAAAGAATTACGTGTTGGTGTTAAAGTAAGTTCGCTCAGCATCAGTGTCTCCGCAATTCAATTCTATTTGGTTTTATTATGGCAGTGTTTACCATGTTGATGTCCGTTTTAGGATGCAAAATTGAATAGTGGGATGGTGATAGCTGATGCATTGCAAAAACCTCATAAAATGAAAATGGATGTGGATAAAGGAGATGGAAATAATGTGAAGAAACCAGAAACTGAGTTTGTGGCCTCCAAAAGTTTGGAGAATGATGTGAGACAAGTTCTCCTTGAAGGTTTTGAAGCTTGTGGTCATTCTCGTGTTTCTACAGTGGTAAATTAATGCTGATCCTTGAAAAAACAACTAACCATTGCATTCTATATTCTTCAATGTGTTCCAGCTTTATGTGATGCATGATAGCTGCAAGTCATTTACAATAGAACGAAAAGGATCACAAAGCACAATAGTGAACTTTCGTGTGCGTTTACAACTTGTACTGGTAGAGGGAGATGAGACAGATGACATGCCTTTAACAGTTTAACTGAGATATTTATTAATCGTAAAGACTCTCACCATAGGAAGTAATTTGCTTATATACTTGCAATGTAATAACTCAGTAAAAAGGATCTTGACTTTATGAGTAGGATACCATCCAACTTCACTTAGCTCAACTTGACCTTAGCCCTTGCGACTTAAGAGTTTGCTTTTGAGGGTCTTGATTTTCTTTTTCAAATTTCATGCTCTAAAGTGTAGTGGTAAGATAACACGTCTTTCTACTCATTCCTATTAAGCCTAACCTTGTAACTTAGGACATTTGTCTGTGTATATATTAAAATCATGATCAAAGTTTTATTTGCATTCTACATTGAAAGGGTGTTACATCTAGCCTTATAATCTATTTTCTTCCAGATTAGAACACTACAAAGTGTTCCTTTTAAGAACTTAGTAATATGAAAAGACATGGCATCTATCAATAATGACGGGGACCAGGTTATTATTTAGCTTAAGTTTTTAAGGTAAAGATAAGATTTAACCTTTGTTTTCCTCGGAAGTTTAAAACTGAAGTGCACTTCCTCCTTGGGTCACTTGGTTAGTGGAATTATTTGAAATGCTTTTCACTCCTGCGAGCTTGACAAGCGAATTGTACACTTATTCTCTTAGTTACTTCTTTAATAGATGTAGACTAAAACGCCTTAAAAATCATGACTAGGTGAGCAACACAAGTCAAGGAAAATCATATGAAATTTCTCCATATCAGTCTTCAGATGATGAAGATGATGAGGATGATGAAGTTTCCCCTAGAAAATTTGTCCCGTGTTGGGCCAGGTAACTTTCAAGTTTCAGAGTCCTTACCTTTTAAGGTTGTTGCATGTCATTCTCATTCAGAATTTATTTTCATAGCCATGAATGGCATGTAAATATGTATATGCTCTGTGTTGGAACTGGAATTTATGATCTGCTTTTTTGGTTTCTTCTTGCAGCAAAGAATCTCTGGCTCTTATTGTCTCCTCGCAGCAAGATGTTGATCCAGACATCTTATTTGCCTCGAAAAGTTTTTGCAGTGTAGATGAGAGTAATTTAACTTTTCTTTTGTTCAACTTGTTACAGGATTAAATTGTAACTCCTTTTTGTATTCATCCTTTTTCCCTCATTCTAAATAACATAGCTTGCTTTCTGCAGTATCAGGACTTGGAATTTACAAGAAATAGATGGTTTTAGTTCACTGCTTTATGTATTGAATTCTTGGTCTTCAAGAATTGTTACATGATCTTGACAAGATCAACGACACTAAGCTGAGGTACTCTCTCGCCTTCTCTCTCTCACCTGAATTCTCTTTTTAATATTATATATATATATATATATATATATATTAGAGTAATGATATTCATACCAACTATTTGTACCAATTTGAATTGTGTGATTTATAATTAACCATATCATCTATACTCTCTCCTTTCGTAACAATAGGATGATGTGGCTAATTATGGACCACATAATCCAAATTGGTACAATTGGTTAGTACAAGTAATTGGTATGAGTATCATTACTCATTATATTATTATATCTATTTGTCTCTCCATCTCCCAAGCTCTTTGATTATCCTTCATATGTGGCAGATTTGTGGAAAAAAAATTTCCCGAGAACTCTGCTAACAAGCTTCAAGTATTATGGGCGAAGGTAGTTCATTTTTTGCTGATCTGATGGGGAAGGTAGTCGTATCTAGTGCCTATTGCATCCAATAACGGCCAAGTTGTAGAGATGTACATATTTTCCATGCGTAATTTTAGATTAAATTTTCCACATGCTATTCGATGCAACTAATGAGGTTTATCGTTGAACGAATGGGTGCTTGTAGTTTCATATTGATGTTGGTTCCTGACTGGTTTGGGTCAAGAAGCGGTAAATGTTATACATGTAACGTTTTTCTCGCTTTCAATTGATTTTGATATATTCAAAAGCAAAAGGCGACTTGTATTGATGATTCTTGCCAATAAGGTTGAGAAATTACGGGTTTTTAGATTACGATTTCCTAGTTCGTCTCCCAAGTTGATTTTGCTGTGAATTGTATGTGGTTTTGTTTATAAAGCTTTTGCATGTCCCTTGTACGGCTCACGTCGCACCTTTGCATTATGGTATAATAATAAGCTCCGTAAAACACTTGTATAATTTGGTTATTAGAATAAATCTTGTAACAAATTTTGGGCAAATTCTTTTTTATTATATCAATATTTGAGTAAAAATGTAGTCATTACACTAACTTTCAATAATCTTCAATTAGTACACCAATTTATTAAAATTGATCAAAATTAGCTAATCTGTTACCTATTAACATGCCTGTTAGTGGGACGTGATATAGACATTATGATATTTTACTAAATATATTTAAAATAAATAAAAATAAAAATATATTATAAATTCATTCTTTCACTTTTTCTTTCTCAATGAGATTTCCTGCTAACTCACTCACCTACGCTCCCCTCCCCCTCCCCTTGCCTCCTCTCTCTCTCCTCCTAATTAGATCACCGCCTCAGCATATATACATATATGTGTATATATATAGAAAATTGGAATCGGGTCGAAATTAACTATGAGAAAAGATTATATTTTTGGTAACTCGTATTGTTAGAGTGGAATTATACATTGGGACTTGAAATTGAATTAATTTTTTATTAGTATTTTGTTGAACTTCGTTTGAGTTATGAAATTAAATTTAGTTAGTTTTTTTTTTTTTGAATTTTTGTTTAATTTTTTGTGAGTTTTAGAATTAAATTCATTTTATATCCTATTTTTTCTAAATTCGATGTAGTTAGAATTAATTTCAGTTTTAATTACACATGTGATGGATTGAAAGAGTAACAATAAATACCAGAGAGGATTTGTGTCTTAATTTTTAAATATTTTTATTTATTTTATACGTATTTAGATATATTTTAAATATATAAATTTTATTTAAATATTTATTATGTGGTTTGGGTTAATAGGAATGGAGTAGTAAAGGTACGAAATAGTATATAAAAACAATAAGTGGTGACTAATTGAAGTCTATTGGGGGGAAGGATGTATTTATATAGAATTGGGTGTAAAAACTAAAAAGATATGTACACTAATTCTTTTAAATCAATCCTCTAAATTTATGATTAACTATGAAAATACAAGTATCTCAAATTTAATTACTACTTTGTTATAAATAATTATATGAAGGCATTCTCTTAACTTTTTGAGGCCTAAGGCAGATAAATAAACAAAAGCTTTTATTATTTAAGAAAATGTATAAAATATTGTAATTTTTGTCCTTTTGATATTGTTTAAAAAATTTACTGTTATTTAAAGAGATACAATCAATCTTTTCCAATAATATTTAAATAATGCACACGCACTTACGAGCAGTTTACGCGCACTTTTCGTGCAACTTTTTAAAATTCAATAGAAAGAAAAATACTTTCACAGCATTTGGAGACAAAGGTTTATCAAAGAAATCATAATGGAAGGACTTTAAATTTTAAAAGTCTACAAAAAAGGCAAAACTACTTTCATACAAATTTACTCTGAAATAGCAACGTTTTCCTTGATAATCCATGGTCAAATGTATATTTTGAGGAGATTGTGTTACGTGTTAAGTTAGCTTGGATTTTCTAGGACAATTGTCATATGGGAAGGTCGGCAATCCGTCAATGAAGGCCAGCCAGTCGTGGGTACAACGGAAATGGAGTGCCTCAGTCGCACTATTGTACGAAAACATGCGGATTATTGAATATAGGCGAGCACGAATCCTAGAGAATTCGAGTTTAATTTCAGTAGCATTAGAGTTTTTAAAGTTAAGGTTATCGAGAGAGAGAGAACCAGCATCAAGCAAGAGTTATGGTTCGTGACTAATTCAGGATCCCAATATGGTGACTTGAAAAATCCTTTCAAAGTTATGCTTTTGAATCTTTAGATCAAGTTCAAAATTCTAATCCCTTGTGAGAAGCTGTTGACGATCTTTTTATCTACTTTTAAAATTGGCGGATATTAGGAGATTTGGGTTCAATCTTTTGATGGTTTTTTGGTCGAAATTCGTTTGTTGTTCTTGATTACTTGTAGTGCTAACTGCTTAGACGACATCAACAGTTATGGTTTCTTAAGATCAACTTGCATATGTTGGTTTTAATGTGCAATTGAATTACAAACAGATAGCTACTCAGATTTTGCTTGTTTATACTTATACAGGAGCCTTAACTGAACATTATCTAATCAAAGCTTTTTTGTAATAATCTTTCACCATCACTTACTGCCATCCGGTGCTATAATTTCAATGAAAAGGTCAAGTTTTAGGCTAAATCTTACTTACCTTTTCACGTATTTTGCATTTGGTATGAACTTTCTGGCTAAATAGGTAAACTTTGTTAGGAAAACGGGGTGAAGCACAAGTAAAACACAAAAAGTTGAAACAGATAAAAGCGATTTGTTCATTACTGAATTCTGCTGTATCTAAGTGCAATGGAAAAGTTAATATTTTCCCATGACAAACACTATAATTGTATTTACATGATATCGAAGATCACCAGTAGTCTTTACAAGAACACAAACCATCTTTATAATGGTGAAACCTAGTCCTATCTCTTACAATAATGTTCGTCTGATAAACCATAGATACCAACTTCATAAAGGTGTGGCAGTCCTCACAAATCCTTAGGTTCTTAACAATACGAATTGCTGACCCTTTTTCTTGTTTTATCAACCCATAACAAAGTGCTACCTTTTCACTATGCTTCAAAATCAGTTCCCCTTTTTCATCTTCCACTGAATCAACCAAAACATTAGAAATATTTGGAATGTAGCCAACCAATTTCAACTCACATGCCACCTCATCCAACTTTGCATAAATCTCGTCGGCTTGTTTATGATATGTATCAGCCATTAAGAACTCGTGTATCTCATTACTCAATTCGATTCTACTGCATCCCCGTTCCTTGTACACGCCTCTCTCTTTCATTAATCTCCTCATGTCCCTCACATCATCCCATCTCTTTCTTTTCGCGTAAATGTTTGATAAAAGCACGTGGGCCCCATCATGATCTGGCTCGATATCAAGAACTCTTTTTGCTGCAAATTCTCCCAATTCAAACTCATTGTGCACCCTACAAGCGGCCATGAGAGATCCCCAAATAACAACATTAGGCGCCATTGGCATTTGTTCAACAATCGCAAGAGCTTCACTTAGTAGATTAGCCCGTCCAAAGAGATCTACCATACAACCATAATGCTCAAATTTGGGTGTTATATTATAATCTTTCAACATTGACAAATAAACTTTCTGACCCTCATCAACCAATCCACCATGGCTACAAGCATATAAAACGCCTATAAATGTCACTTCATTGGGTTTTACATTTTCAGTTTCCATTTGATAGAAAAGCTTCAAAGCATTTTTAGCGTCCCCATGTATAGCGAAGGCACTTATCATACTCGTCCATGTTATTACATTCTTCGTACTCACTCTATTAAAAATTTCTCTAGATCCTTGGAGACAACCACACTTTGCATACATATCAATAAGTGCATTGTTAACAGGCAAAGTACCGTCAAATCCATGTGTGTCAACATATTTATGAGCCCATTTGGCTTTATCTAAAGCACCGAGATTAGCACAAGCTGAGATAAGACTCAAAATGGTTACCTGGTCGGGCTTTATCCTGAAACCCTGCATTTCATCAAAAAGCTCAATAGCTTTTTGAGGGTATTCGCTTTCAGCATAGCCAGATATCATTGCACTCCAACAAATCAAGTCCTTTTCATCCATCTGATTAAATATTGCTCGAGCTGCTTCAATATTTCCAAGCTTTGAATACCCAGTCACCATAGCAGTTGACACAATCACGTTCTTTTCTAATAATTTATCATATAAATTTTGGGCCAAATCCATGGATTTACAACTTGCATACATGGTGATGAGAGCTCTTTGTAGATGAGCATCGGTGAGCATATTGTTCTTGATAATGAATTCATGGACAGATTTTCCACAGCTCAAGTTCCTAGCTCGGCCACAAGCAGAGAGAATGGTGGAGAGAACCATCTCATCCAGTTCCACATTGGAGCTCTTCATCTCCTCATATAACACCAATGCATCATCAAAAAGATCCCTTTGACAGTAACTGTTGCATTAAAAAAAACATATAAAACATCATCGGATCTCAAAAATAGATCATAGTCATTTCCAACACTAAAATCAATAAATACAAGGGCAATTTCCAGTTTCTTCCAAACAATGATTATCATGTTGCTTGATTGTCCTACATGATTCCAATCTTGGTACAACAAATGGAGCCAGATTTTGAGAAAATATATGTTTTTTTCGTGCTACATGTAGCTCAAAGATGACTTTTTTACTGATCAATTTTTTTCGAATTACAAACAGAATCTCTAAGTAAAGTAGCATAGAAGCCTACTTAAAAGTAACATGGAAAACAAACTTATGGTGAACTTAGTGCATAAGTTTATTTATCAGTAAATTTCTTTGGCAAAACGAGTAAAAGGTAATAAGTAAAACTCGGATTACATATTCTACCTTTTCACCAATTTACAAAACTTCAACACCAAACCAGTACACTTCTTACAAAACACACCGGACTACTTACAACACCCCCATCAAATAACTCTTACTATAGTAAATACTCGTAATATTTCCGTTTAATCCCCATACATACTCATGATAGAAAAACTTCAATTCCTGAATAGATACAAATTTTAATGAAAATACTCGTATTTTGACACATCTCATAAGATACATAAATAATTCAAGATTTATATCTGTTTCTCAATAATAAACTTCGAAGAAAATTTTAAATAAGAAATAAATTACTTTTAGGAATTTGGTAACAGATATCACATATTATGCCGAATCTTTGCAATGCACTTCTGAAGCAAAAACCGTATACGTTCTTTTTTCATCCCACATTTACAATAAGTCCCCTAATCTTTAACACAATCTTAGTATCATACCTGTCAATCATAATACTCCATGCGACAACATCTCTGTGAGACATTTTATCGAACACCAACCGTGCATCCAAAACCTGTCCACACGAGCCATACATCCTCACAAGACCAGTCTGCACAAATGGGTCAGAGCCAAACCCGAGCTTTGCAGCCAACCCATGAATCTCCATCCCCTCGGCCAGCGCGTGAATCCTCGCACACGCCTTTAGGAGCGTGGGGATGCTGAACCTGTCCACACCCAAGTTTTCTCTCCTCATGGTTAGGTAGCATTGGAGGGCTTTTTCGGGTTGGGTGCTGCGGGAGAGATCTTTGAGGGAGCGGTTCGAGAGGTGTGGGGCGGTGGTGGAGCGGAGGATTTG
>MKEJ01048807.1:0-12210 GCA_001753735.1 Embelia ribes | reverse complement strand
TTTATTGATGTATAGAATAGAGAAATTACTTTACTACTTTTTACTTTAGTAAAGAAAAGTTTCCAAAATTTTATTGAATTTCTTAATAGACTTAAAATTTGCAATCAAATATAGTAATGTTTAAAATAAGCGGAAGTCATATTTTAAAAATTTTCGAGCTTCATTTGTTTTGAGATCCAAAGCGCTGATTAGTTTTGTCCGCAGGTTATTCAAATGCTGACCTCCAATGCATAGCGTTAATTCCAATTTAGAACGCCTAGTTATTGATGTAAAATCCATCGAGTAGTATTTCATGCAATATAAGCTGCAACGATTGATTGAAAACAAAAGTAGCAAGCCGTTCATTAGCTATATCAACTAGTTTAGTGATACATATGTTACATAACATAATGTAAAGACTGACACAAGTAGCACAACACTAACAAGTAGACTCTCGAGGCACTCTAGGTGGACTCCTAACAGAGTCCATCATCACCATTTATTCGTTATTATAGGCATCTAAGCCTGAAAATCTTGCTTATTAACTTTCAACGGACGCTGCAAGAAAATATAGAGCATAGGATCCAGTTAGAAATATTAAGCATGAATATAAAGCCATATCCACTAATTTCATGCATGGAAAGATATAAAAGCTGTCTAATATGACAATTTTCATAACTTTTAGTCACCTTTAAAGTCAAATTATCTGGCTGATCTCTAAAAAATCAACAAGTATCAATCTTAATTATATGATTAGCTATATAGAAAAAGAAAAGCGTATCAGGTTGGTTTCCAAACCATGCCATTGCAATCGCTAAGTATCAAATTTGTCAAAATAAACTTTCGGAACCGTGTTCCATCATATGGGACATGTTTCACTGCGAAAATCCATTTTCCAAGAAAACATATATATTTATAGGGACCCGTGAAATTATGTCTTCAAATATTAGAATACCAAACGTTTTCTTCAGTTATCAAGTAAAAGCTTTCAAAATATGAATGTGCCTGTCTGAAAGCTATATCTTATGATAGAGATTCTCCATTCCTCTGAGCGGTATTCACTGCGAGAAAATGCAAAAACAGCGACGGATTTTTTCGTTGCTATTTTGGTCAAACCGTCGCTATGTAAATTTTAGCGACGGATCAACAACGGCCACTATTCCGTCGTTATAATGTTAGTTGCTAATATTTTGTGACGGATTTATAAAATAGTCACAACGTACCGACGGAATTGCGAGAACTTTCTTTACCATATTTGTCATTAATTCTATCGCTAATACGTCGCTATATTTTGTAAAAATTAAATATTTTTTTTATCCATCATTGATCCGTCGTTGATCTAAATTTTTTTCAGAAAAAAAATGTCCATATTCCGTCACTAAATGTTGTAAAAATTAAATAATTTTTTTTTTTTGTCACGAATCCATTGCTAATGTAAATTTTTTTAGAAGAATATGTCGCTATTCCGTCTCTAAATGTTGTAAAAATTAAATTAAAAAATTTCTCTCATCGCGGACCCATCACTAAAATAATTTTTTCAAATAAAAAATGTCGTGAATCCGTTGGTAAGCCGTCGCTAAAGGTTTGAATGAATATTTTAATTTCCGTAGCTAAGCTATCACTGAATTGTTTAATAATAAAACAAAAAATATTTATTTTGTAATTATAATTTCCGTTGTGTTCTACTTAATGCCAAATACACGCTATAATTAGAGTGAACTATAAGAGCTTTCTTTGGGATAAGATTGTTTTGATGCGTAGAAGATTTTAGTCTACTTTGGATGGAGAAATGACATTAGAACTGATCCGAAAGATATCTCTAATATTTTATATTTGGTGTATTTGTGAGGGTCTAATTCCAAATAAATAGAATATGACAATACAGAGTAGCAATGTGTTGGACTTTTTGGGAGTATCTCAGGTTAAACTCGATAACTATTCGGTCCAAACTCGACTCGTCGACTAAATTAGTAGGGTACGATTACGTTAGAATATTCGATTTAAATTTCAAGTCAAACTCGAGTAGTGAGTTACTCGATTTAGTACCTCGAAATATATATATATATATATGTAACTTAAAAATAAAAATTTTCATCACATACTGATAGTAAAATTTGACCCTTAATTTTTTAATAATATAAAAAAATATTTTACCCGATGTAATTAATTTTATTATTTCAAGATAATATATAAAATATGTTTAAAAATACTTTATCGAGTCTAGTTGAATATTTAGTTCTATTTATAAAGTTGATTTCAAGCACAAAAATAATACTCGGGTTAGAAAAATACTCGGCTCGATTAGAGCAATACTCGGCTCGACTTGATTCACGCTTGATTAAGCAATACTTGGCTCGATTCGACTCGTATGAGATATCTGAACGATTCATACTCGATTAAAGCAATACTCGACTCAACTTGGCTCGGCTCGACTCGACTCATTTCCACCCTTATCAACAATATGGGATAATTCATAGTTTCATGCATTAGATTAAATTTTTGTGATTCAGAATCTAATTTTTAGTGTTCCACGAAACACGGAGTGTTACAAGTTTTTTTTCCTATTTTGAAGTGTTATATGTTGAATTACAAATTTTGCCAATAAAAATTACTAAATTAACTTAAGAACGAAGTTGTGAATCCATGGCCTCGAGATTGAACCCAACGTATCTTCTACGATTTTATTTTTGGAAATGTTTTTCTAATTTTGGGAGCTAAAAAAAATTACCTTTTAGTAGTTGTGAAAGGGCTTTTATTGCCTTTATGTTTTGGAAGCTATTTGACTTTTTCTTTTGGAAAGTTTTTATTCAATTAAAATATAATACGAAGTTAGAAGCCATTTGACATTTTGACTTGCAAATTGAAAAAAATAATAATAAAATAATAAAAATTGGGTGTAAGTGGGAATATTTCCTATTATGCCCTGTTTAGATATTAACATGGAATAAAAATAAGGCGTAAGTGGCAAATTGATAAAAATTGGGTATAAGTGGGAAAATTGGATGTCAGATTATTAAGGATTACGGGTATGACCAGATAATGATAAATTTATTATTTAATATTATTTTTAAAATTAGTTATTGTTAAAATAAATAAAAAAAAAATCTTTTTTTTTCAATTTGGCAAGCACTGCTCCTTAATGAAAGGGAATTTGACAAACAATTACACTCGTGATCATGATCGTACAATTAAGTACAGCCTTCATGAAAAGCAGATTAATTTTATTTTTATCTTTCATCTTTGGTTCAAAAAGAAACTAGGTGGTACATTTCTGTAGAAATTTAAAATCACATATTTTAAGAAAAAAATTATTTTAATTTTAATTTTTATATTTATTAAATATTTTATCTGTTTCGCTTTTTTCTTATGATTATTAATATCAGTTAACAGAAAAATTAATGCCAATGGATCAAAATGAAGGGTAAAAAAAAATTAAAGAGCTTAAACTGTGAAAAACTAAATTGACGGATGAAATTTACTGTTAGACCAAAATGGGAGGAACTAAAACAAAGTTACACTTAACAAAAGAATATTCAACAAAATTAAAGTTATCAAAAATATTTTTAATGTCTTCAGTAATAAAAGAAATTTCTGATCTGTGAGAATGCTTCTCCTTGACGGTCTTGAGAACAAATTTATTGTCACCTTCAAAAATCACATCCTTAAATCCCATGTCTTTACACAGTGCAATCGACATTCTAAACGCTAACGCTTCTGCCATTAGAGCATGTCGGGTTTTCACCAGCGGAAATGTAGCCAGAAATATGTTTCAGGAAATTTAATTTCTTTAAACCGAGAGAGCTTCCTAGCAACAATGATTAAAACCACAATTCTACGTGGAGTATTGATTACCGGTAGTCAAGTACAATCGCGCACATGCCCGCCATAAATGATTGTCATCGTTCACAGTTGCATTTTATTATTTGTTATTTTAATTAAAGTAATGATATTCATATAATTAGTTAGCACAAATAAATTATAGCAACCTGTTTATGTGTTACACAATTAGTGACTCTTCACGTTTTTATTTATTTTATGGAACTTGCGCACAAATGGCTTATTAGATAACAGTAATCAGAAATTTAGTGCAATGGAGCACATGAAAAGGGGTTCTTTTTATGGTGGATCCATAAACTTCAAGATAATATTATTTGCCTAATATTTGAGCTATTTAAATATTAAAAATTAGCACAACATGTGTTGGGATAAATTGTCTTGATCTGTTAAAAGGTAATACAGATCTTCAAAGGTTCATCCAATATATATATATATATATATATTTTTTTTTTTTTATTTTTATTTTTAATTATTTTTTTAAAATTTATGGTCCAGTGCCGATTAATCCACAGGGTCCAGTGCCGCGCACCCACGATAATTCCCAACATGGACCTGGATTCAACCAAACAAATTAGGAGTGTGACCCCAAGTGCAATACATGTGAATCGAACTCTCCACTTTATACCTGAAGCCACGAGTACCGATCATTCGACCATTAGACCGACCCTGAAGGTAAATCCAATGATAAAAATGATTACGTGTTTTTGAATCTAACTTATGCCTCAACCCAACCACCGAAAAGCAAGAGAAATATGAGATCAAAAAGTAAAATGCTAACAAACTTAAAGAGAATTTCCCCCAACCTTTCTCGATCCCATAATTAGTAAAATACGGGATAACATATTTAATATAATTTTTGGTGTACAAACATGTTTAAAAAATTCAACATAGTATATAAAATAATAATGCAAAATTCCGAATAATATAAACTTTCTAATTTTTAAATATTTTTCTAAAATTTAAAATAGAAAAAAACCTAAAAAGGTGAATTATACACTTATTAAAAGGAATGTGCCAAAAATACGAGTATTTTCCATTTGGTTATACATCGATTTAGAAAATAGATTTTTTTTAATAATACATACATACGAGTATTAAACAACAAAAAGTTCACAAATTTGCTACCTACGCTCGAACCATTATTTCTACAAATAAAATTTCACCTTCTAACATTTAGTGAATACAAGTTTTAGGAAAATTAATACATAGTTTTTCTAAACAAAACTTCAAAAATCATAAAGATAAATAAAAAATAAAATAAATTTTTTATTGGAGAAATAGATACTAGGTGATTTGTCAGTTTTTTTAGGCAGCATGGGGCCCAAAATTCTGAAAATGATATATCAGGAAAAAAAAAATGAAAATAATATACTTACATTATTTTTATCATTAATAACCACGAAATGTGTATATAATTTTTTATTATCAGCGATATATATATATATATATATATATATTTTATACATAAATCATCACCGGCAAAATAATTAAAATTAAGTACAATTCGCTATTAGTGGCAAAATCTGTCACATCCCCTCTCGCTCTCTAATCCTGTCTTGCTTGCCTCTCCCCTCTCTCTATCTAGTCACTGTCGAGAAAAAATGTAAGTTCTCGTGTTTATGAAAATTGTATACATTTTTTTATAAATTTCTCGATGTAATAAAATTAAGTAAATTATGATGGTCAATGTGATATGTCCAAAATATTTTTGAATTAAAAAGTTGTGCAACTTTTATTTGTATCAGGTTCAATACTGAATATTATTTGTACCAAATTATTCCAAACTAATTTTGGATGATACTGTAATCTTTACAAATTACTAATATTTATTATAATAATTTTTTTAATTAAAAATAATTTTAAAAAATATAATTTTGGAATAATATTTTTTAAATTGTGAAAATGGTACAACAGTATCTTCCAATACATTTATAAAAAATAATTTATAACTTCCAATACATTTATTAAAATTAATTTATAAGGAAACCAGTATCTTCCAATACATTTATAAAAAATAATTCACAATTTAAAAAATATTATTCCAAAATCATATTTTTTTAAATTACTTTTAATAAAAAAATAAGTAATTTATTAGGATTGTTGCAGTATCTTCCAAAATTAGTTTGGAATAATTTCATATAAATAATATTCTATATAGAACACATTATAAATAAAATTTGTACAGCTTTTTAATTCAAAATATATTTTTGAACCTGTCACAGCGAACGTCATAATTGACTTAATTTTATTACTTTGATAAATTTATAAAAATGCAAAAAAAAAAAAATGTATGAAATTGAGAAATTTATAAAAATGTAAACCCCCAAAAGACGTGGGGCTAATGAAGATCAACACATTTGCTCCACAGCAAGTCAAAAATTACTTTTGTAGGGTGGCTAAAAAATGCCATTTGTGAGGATAAAAACCCACAAGCTTTTCTCACCACTATTCAAGTCATGACACGTGTCACATTAAGGTACCAGCAAAGGGTCCGGAAAATAGTGCATGACAATAGTTTGTTGTGTTTCCTCTTCATCATAGGTTTACAAATCACTATGTATATGGATTAAATTGTTGTTTTAGCCAAAAACAATATATTGGTGAAAAATGGAAGGCATCAAAAGTATCAATACTGCTAGGAGTCCTAAAACTCCAAGAAATCATCTCGGCTCCCCTACGTTTGAGCAACTTCTCCAAGGTAATTGAATGTGTGTCATTAGTCACATTGGCGGCTCGATGGACGGGACATTGGGTTGTGGCCTCCTGGTCTCCAAAATTTCCATACCATACATATAGAAAATTTATACATTTTACATTGTGTGTATAAACGAGTACGCAACCTTCCTAAATTTCAACCTTTAGAGTTAACTGAGTAATAATTGAAATTGGCCTCTTATCTCAAATTTTTGGGTCCACCACTTGTTAGTCATTATCTAGCATGGTAAATGAAACCCGTCGAGCAAGATTTTGATGTAGGAATTAAATAAAGATTAATGACAATAATTCATATCGTAGACGGTTAGAAAGCAATTGTCGTTAGAGGTTTAGGGGCCAAGGTGACAATTTAGGAATTTGGAGAAACGTTTTGAACAATACCGGAAAATTTGAAGTTCACACGTCGTGGCTCCTGCTTGTCCTACCTCAATCGTCAAATGGGCTCAACCTCGGCTAGTACCCCAAGCAAGTTGGAAAATCAAATTTCTAACTTGCTTTTTCAAGAACACAAGTTCATCTATGCTCTTGACGATCTTTTGAATAAAATTAAAAAAATTTCAATAAGTCCACCATGCGGCTACGTGAAAGATGAAAATACTATATATAAAACAAAAGGATTGACCAACACATTATCCGGTATGACTTGTTTACATGAGTCAGATTCTATAATGCAATATATTTTACCAAACAATTTCTTAAATTAATTTGTGAGTTCGCCCTTTGATACGTCGAATAGAGTCTCAAATGTGCTTGTCATAAATAGTTTACAAGCATGTACTCATTTCTTGTGGCGTTGTCACTAGCTAGACTCTTGATTTTGTTTTCCATGAAAAAAATGCCAACACGGCATTGTCCAAAACAATGAACTAAGCAAGCCATAACTATTCCGCAGGACCCTCATTGTCCAGTAGATGGGAGTATTTTTTGTTATTGTTTTTTATACGTCGTTAATCATGAATATAAATTGATTGCAGGAGATCATTCGAATTGGTCAGCAAGCTCGTCTCCACTAGCCAAAGAGCATGACCTAGAAGACGATCACCAACACAAGAAATCAGTTCTCACCAAAGTCAAGGAGAAGGCTAAGAAGCTCAAACACAGCCTCAGCAAAAAAAAGCATGGCCACGAGGATACCAGCTCATCATCTTCGCCCGTCGCCTTGGATGACGAGGAAGAGAACGACAAGGCCCCCGAGTACCTCGGAGCTCCAAGTAATTCACATCTTTACATTATCTTCATCATTATTCATGCAACTTTTTTTTAGTGAACAAATATATGTATTTGAGATTTTGCATGAATTTGAAAAATTAATTTTGCTTTAATCATGTTATGATATTAGCGTATGAGTCGGAGCAGGCACCAGAGGCTTGCAAAAAGGTCATAAGGCAACAACCCAGAGCAGTTCCAATAGTTTCCGAAAAGCACATTCTCACGAGCAGAGTTACTGCTGAGAACAAGAACCAGAAAGAAAATGATATCATGACCAAATACAAGATGAAAAAGGCTCAAATGAGCCAAAACAATGACACGATTTCAGAGACCAAGAAGGGTGATGTCTCTGGTGATGATGGAATGCAGAACTCTGAAAAGGGCGGACAAAAAACCTGGGACAAAGGTGCTTATTCAATTCCGAGGTGTTCTGTTTTCAAAATTTGTAAAGCAAATTTTTTTTCACTTTTTCATAACCAACAAAGAGATTTTTGGAAACAGGTGTTTCGGTGAAGGAGTATTTGATGCAAAAGTTTGAACCTGGGGAAAACGAAAAAGCTCTTTCTCAGGTGATTACAGAGGCAATTAGTCCAAGGAAAACTCCTGGTCGTGAGACGGGTGTGGTCGAGATGGTAAGAGAGGCCGTAAGTTCTCTACTTCGTAACGAGGGAACGGCCTCTCAACCTACAATCACTTCTTCATCACCTCCAATTCCTGTTTCTACCCAACCACAACAAGGTACTTCTTCAACTCTTTATATGTTTATTTCCTTTCAACCCCTAAAAATGCACCAATAATTTCTAAGAGAAGGTAAAATTAGTTTTACAAAATGCTAAGATCTGTATCTTCTTGAAGAGGAAAAACTAGAACCTTAGAAGCACTACCAGAGAAACAGTATACTAACATTCACATCAGCAGAAGTTTTCTTTTTTTTATGTGAGTGATTATGTTTACGAGAATTTCGTATGTCTCCTGCAGTTACCGAAGAAGAAAACCATGGAAGAATTCTTCAGACCAACTGAATTGGGAAAGCCAAGATCAAGAGCCGATAAAGAGGATAGTTTGTGGATTAACCTGCGTATTTTTATTTTTTTTCTTTTTCGTATGTTAGTTAATAAGTTAAACACAAAGATGGCAGTCACCTCACCGGAGGACAGTTCAGATTTTCTTTTTTCTTGTAACTAAATTCTAAGATTTAAAATGTACATTAAACTGTGTTTTCCTGAATTAAGATAGCATTTCAGGAATCAAAGTATATTATCCATGTAATTTATGGCCTCGAAAGCTCAAGGGTGTTTGAGTAAAAACAAAAATAAGCGTTATATGCTATTAGATCCGTGCATTTAGTGTGATACAAATAACTAGAGAAATATTTCTTTTGTTGTTAATTATCAGCAAAAGAGGTCTTTTGAGGTAGGGCTCTAAAAACAAGCCAGACCTATGTTAAGGGTGGCAAGATTGGTAGGAAAATAGATGGGTAAGGGATCAACTCCAGCCAAAATGCATCTTACTATTGATATGAATTGGAAAAAGAATACGAAGAAAGGATCACAAATCTGTTTCAATTTTTCTTTTTGGATAAAGGAAAACATTCAAGAAACGTCCCCAAGGCATACACAATCTAACACAAGGAGATAACTCCATTTATTTCTCATCAAGAAAACAATGTCGATGATGATGAAACGTGCAGAGACTATCACCCTTTCTAAAAGAGAACAGGAAAATATCAATGAACTAAGAATCCCCAATGCAAGTTACGGCCCGCTTACGTTTCCTGCCTTTTGGTTATGCTTACAAAATTTTAAATTTTAAACAAAAATACGTTTATTAGATGTGCTTCTAGTTTTTTTACCATAAAAAAATACACACGAATTTCCAAATCCCTATGGATTTCAATCCTCAAGTTTCCAAAAACAGGCCCTAAGATTTTCTTTTGCAGCTAGTTTCTTTTAAAATTGCAGTCTAAAGAAGTTAATACGGCAGATAATTTCTCACATATAACCCAAAAAAAAAAAAAAAACACAGTTCCGTTAGTTTTTGAAACTTTTTAAGTATTTTCTTTAGTTCAATAGTACAAAGCTTTTCAAGTAGCTCACCTTGGAAGAATTGTGCTGCTATTCTATAAAAAAAAACACAGCAACTTTGCACACATAAAATAGAACAACTAAGTACCAAAAGGTTTCGAAAGACATTACTTCTAGGCATAAACGTTTTAAGATCAGCCTGAGGATTAAAAAGAGGAAAAAAGGATCACTAAAACCAGTGAGAGAGCTATACTAAACTTGATCGGGGGAAATTGCCGATACCTCCATCAACACAGTAGAAAGTCCACCAGCTAGAGCAGCTTCGGTAAGTTCACCACGGGTAAAGGGTATGGCTGAAAGCCAAATTAATAAGGTTTTTAGATCGTATGTCCATATATCGATCCCCATGGCATTACCTGAGGTTCTGCAGAATAGGAGGTTAAACTTAGAAACCTAAATACATATCATGCAAGACCCCACAAAGGATGCTCGCATTTCGGACAACGTATTATATTAGCCAGCCAAACCTTAAAAAGATTTCCACTTATTTATGGCTTCCACATGAACTTAATTTCTGTGCGATGTGCTTACTAGTTTATAAGCATAGGGAAAATAAAGCTTTGTCACACCAAAGTTGAGGGCAGCCTGTATCGTATTAATTGTTGCTACATTTGTGAAGTTTGCCAAGAAAGAATCTCAGTTACATTGTAAGCAAAGGAATTTAGTACTTTTGTATGTACTGGCACTTACACGTGTACCCTGCACGTGTTTCATAAATTTAATTATTATTTAACAAAATATTTCATACTAATAAAAAAGAAAAAATTAAGAAATTATTTCAAATAATTTTTAATAAAAAGATGGAAGTGTAGTAATTATCATTTATCAAGATTTTAAGTATTCATCGTATAGAAATTCAGATGTACTTCCGTGAACTTGTGGCACTAATTTATACTCTTGGAAATTAATATGATATTTAAATATTTTTTTAAGTTTGTAGATATGTGAGCAATTTTAAACTATAATTCCTTAACTTTTGATATTTTTATGTTAAAATACTTAAGTTTTTTTAATGTGATAATTGTCAATTCAAAATTTTAAAAATACAATATTATCTCTTAAGTAAATATATGTAAGTTAAAAATAATTAATTTACCATCTCGAATATTATGAGTTTTGTGGAATTGATCGAGGCCCCGAGCCTGAGCGTCATGCGCAGCTAGCTACCAACCCTAATCCGACCGGACAACGCACACGTGTGTATGGTGCTGTCATTTTTATGTACATGTGATCTAGTATATTACATATCTTACAAGCATATGAGATTGTATATATACAATCCATGAGGACTTTAATTAGTTGATGTGAGATAATTCTCACCATTCTTTTTAAACACCTCAACCGTTTTATGGTTTTGATGATGTATATATATTGTATTGAATCTCGCATTATGAACTTTAAAAATCATCCAAGAACGAGAAAAAATATTATGTGTATCCCACATAAAATATAACTCAAAATTGGTAATTTTTATAAGCTTCAACATCGTAAATACACACGAAATTTCATAAATTTTTCCAACAGTAAGAACTAAAAGATGATGACAAATGTATTATAAGATTTCTGAACTAGATGTAATAATCAATAGTCATTTGGAACTGGTTTGTACCAGAGTAGTAATATAAGACCATGGCATAGGAGCCATCATTTGTTAAAAAAAAAACTTAAAATTACATATGTATGCTCAACATATGTTATTAATATGGTAGGTTTAGATAATGCTTATCAACTAGCAGTATTTGATTATTTACAATCATCATAAACTTAAGCTGATGGAGGAGGGTCTATGTTATTTGAGAGGTGTTAAATAGGGTGCTGGCCAAGCTCTTTCCAGTGAGGGCGCTTATTACCATGTGGTCGGAAGGTTGTCCAGATAAGCACTGGAAAAGTTTATGGTAGCTCACTCTATTGTGTGTTGCTACTTGCTTCATCTGGCCGGAGAAAAATAATCGAGCATTTGCGGGTCAAGAAATTTCAATTTTCATGCTAAAAAGCAACATTTTATTTTCTTAAATATATGGTTTTCCTTTTTACTTTTCAATAAGTCTAAACTTTCTATGCTTATTGGATGATGGGAATCTTCCAATTTATGCTATGCTCTGTTTGCAGGGAAATGTTTCTAAACCAATAGCTGAATGCTGCACTGATGAGAATCATAACTACCTCATCCTACTCTCGGACAATTTTGGGGAAGCTCATAATGCTCTCAGTTACCGATACTTCATAATTGAGCCTGCTGAAAATTGTACAAGGAAGGAAATAGATTTCGGAATATACTCGCTCTTCTCCTAAGGAGACGCCTTCAGGTTAGTGGCATGTTCCTTAGTTTCATTTCTTCATTCTCAATATTGCTGAAATGAGTTTTGTCATTAGTGCCCTTAGAAAA
>MKEJ01048795.1:0-13979 GCA_001753735.1 Embelia ribes | reverse complement strand
TTTATTTATTTTTCTCTATGCTATGTGAGATGGGCAGGTTTGTTATCATTATTATATCATGTGACCATTATTTACCATGATTCCCTCACGACCCGAGGTCACCGATTTTCGGGGCGTGACACTACATGACTAGGCATGTCATTCGATAATTAGATATTGAAAATATTAAGAGCAACTTTCATACGTCCAAATGAATTCTCCACTGCACCACTAGTACTTTTACTTTTATATCAAAATTCAATATTTGATAAGAATAAGATAGTAATAAATCAAGATAATAGAAGTGAAAAAAATTATTTAATCATAGAAGTGCTAAAAAATTAATTCTCATAATATTATTATTGATTTTTTAATTATTTTCTTAGGGAATGATGGCCAATAAGTTTTCAATTATTTTTTTTAGTTTCCCAATCGTTTCCCAGAATGTTTCCTAATCATTTCCTTTGAGTTTTATATACGCATCTCTAATCGTTTCTCAAACGTTTCCGGATCGTTTCCTACGCGTTTCCCCTTAAGATTCTTCGGTGCTTCGTACCTGTATTGGAAATGCGTTTATGGGAAAACGAGATTCCGACCCAAAATTTGTGTTTCCGATAACTATGGTTATAACTTCACCTATTATTTTTTTGCAACGGTAATTATTAATTATTTGCATTAGTAGAGATGCATTTTAAAAAAATTGAAAATTATTTAATTACATTTATGAATTTTATTATTCATAGAGTAATCTGTTACGCCCCGAATTCCCATAAACCCGGAAACGTGAACTGAAAGAAAATAAAATAGAATAATAACCAAACCATAGCCCGACATCCTGCCATAATACATATAAGTGTAGCATAAGTATTTAATACCAACAGCTATCCTCATCGACATAGATACATAATACATAATTCAGGACACAACATACCATGCTGCAATATATAATCTCATCAAACTACATGCTTGTACAAAACTAAAACATAAGTCGGTACATAACCTTAGAATACCACCAACTCTAGTTCAACTCGTTTCTAACATTGAAATTCCTCCAAAAAAAATGTCTGCCTTTCTAGCAAGATAGTACTACGCTCTGACCCTATAAAACCTAGTAAGTCTATGTACAAAAGAAAATGTATAGGCCAGACTCTAAACCAAACGATAAATGGGAATCTACGAAGTATAAAATACATGTATGCACATGCAATGTACTTAAATCCCCATGTCTCTATCTCCAGTGTATACTTGTGAATTTTAAGTAATACTAAGGTGTGTTTACAACATGCGGAAAAATCTAGAAGTTTTCTCGAAACATACAATTTTGATACTGACATATCTTATGTATTAGTATTACGAATAATTCAATATCCAAATACAATAAATACTAAATTACACCGAATACTAAAGTATACCAACTACTACCAGATCCTAGAATACCAAATATCAAATTGCCGAACATATAATTAAGACATCCCATGTCTCCGACTACAAATACACCACATCCCAAATCACGAATCCCAAATTACAACTCCCAAATCACAACTCCTAAATCACGACTCCTGAATCACAAAGGCATCTTATACCTTTAACCACAAATAAGGCTCTCAGTTTAGAGCAACTCAAGCCCTTCTCGAAATACCAAAACACTGAACATCATATCACATGGGCATATCGAAACTCGTCGAACACATCTCATCACTTAGGCACATCAGGAACACATTTCCTAATTTTATTTCACTAAACACTATTGGTACGAAAATCGAAGAATGGTCCCCGAGATAATGAAACGATAGAAATTATATCAACACGTCGAGAATACAATAGTGAGGAAGAAACGTGTTTACCTTGAAGCTATACGAAGAACGAAACGGGATGAAATTGCTCGAAAATGCCCCAAACTTCAAATCCCGAATTGACATAGCAAACGACGTTCGATCGTAACAAACCTACATATAAAAGGGATCCACTCGTGACGAAGAATAAGAACAAAATCCAACTTATTTCAACATACCTGAAAGGTATGGAAATCGCTATAAATCAAACGAACAATAAAGAAAGAGACTTACATCAAAATGTTCTCATCGTGACGTAGACTCCGAAATGCTATTATTTTCCATAGACGAGCTCCCGAGCTCGACGAACTATGAGCTCTCTCTTTCCTCACTCTCTCCCGCTGGTTCTTTCTGTTTTTTGTGTGCATATATGTATAAATATATATAAAATATATTTAAAAAACCAAAAGGCAATGGGGGCCATGTCAGCTACTGGCCTGGAATGGTTAAACCATTTTGGGCTCTACTTTGACCTCACTACACTTTGAATTGATTTTTTTTTATCAAAATACAAAAATTGTAAATAATCAAATTATCTTTCCAATGATATTTTGTAGCCCCAATTGGACTTACGGTTTAAGAGATATAACCAAAATTAAAAACTTGGCATCGCGTCTGCTGATACATTTTTACTGAATACTTCGAGCTGCTTTTTGACCCTCCCCTACTTCAAATTAAATTTTTCTCAAAACATAAAAGTCGTAACTAAATGAAATAGTTTTCAATCGGTGTATGTAGGCCTCAATCAGAATTACGATTTGCGAGATATTGCCAAAATAACGAAAAGATATCACAACTACAACTTACGCTCAACCGCATTCAATCCTTTTCCGATGTCAAACCACGATCACAAGAAATCACCCACCACTTCCAAATGCTACTACGTGATATATACCATAGAGAAAAAATATTATAACTTGTATAATATTTTTAATAACACTAAAAATAACTGAAATATCGTATATAAAGGCAACAGATATACATTTTCTGACTGGGTATACCGGTACTCAACCCAAATGTTTTGGGGCTAAAATGGGCTCTGTATAATGGTACTCGGATCTGTGTATCGGTACACTCCCCTGAAGCCAAACTTTTTCCAAAATCTTTTCGAAAACACTCCGCAACCACTTCCAATAAATACGAAGCCAATCTCCAATACATGTCACAAATCTCTACTACTTCTGGGATATCATGAATGGAATGAATGATAATTCTATCTCTCATATAATATTATTATTAATTAAAAGTGAAAAATTCTTAATTTTTGGGATATAACACAATCATACATTTGTTTGCAACGGCTAATGCCATTAAGAGTTTGTAATGCTTTAAGAGTAAATATTCATTCAATTGTAATGACATGTGGTGCATAATGAGAGATGCTACTTGACGAAAGCTTAAAATTAAGGCTCTCCTTTTATATATATACACACACACATAAATAGGCATGGAGACAGGCGTACTCGGAGGGAGATAGAATGAGCTATTTCCGGAGTAATTGTGTGAATTGGTTGCATGTTCTCATAAATGGTGACATGTAATTGGTCATATAGAAATAAGACAATGGGACATGATAAAATTTGAACCCGATTTTGAGATCTTATTACATCAATTCCTTGTTTTTATCAAGGGAGTTTTTTCCTATTTAGAAAAGAGGGAATTTTTGAAGAATTCGTTAATATTTGGGTTAAATTACATTTTGCTTGATAATTTTAATTAGGGACGTAAATATGAGTTTGCTAAGTAGCGCTAAAGTTACCCCATAATTTTTAGGATCATACTTTTTAGCATAATATTTTTATTGATAATTTTAGTATTAAATTTTCAATTTTCAATTATTTTTCAATAGTTTCTCTCCGCCTCCCCTAATTCCTTCAATTTTCTTCTCTTTTTCATTGTTTCTCTTTTCCACCTCTCCTCCCATCTTTCTCATTATAATTTAGATTTTATATATGTGTATGTATGTATGTATTGAAGGCTTGATAGCCTTTCACTTTCATAGAAGGAAAATATTGAGGGTTTTTTTATCTAACAAGAAGAATTACATCTCTTGCATGTGACATTTTTCCCAACGCATAAGGACGTGGATACTTTTCACAGTTTTGTTTGCGTGACAAGTCTAAGTATATCAAATATGTTTGTCCTTATTCTCCATTCTCATAAACCAACATCAACTTTGTTATTTTCGAAAGTACTTCTAAGCCCTCTTGTTCTTATTGTTTGGAGAAAAATTTAATATAGAAAGGAACACGACTGATATAATGTATTAGAATTTTAGCATATATTTAAAAAATATATTTTTATGCCTGTGAAATATTCTAAATAATCTGACACGTCACATTTAGGGATGTATAAAATAATCGATAATTGAAATCCGATCTGAAACTGGACATAGACTGGACCGAAAACATCCGATCGAAAGTGGGATGTGCTTGATCTGGGATCGATCCAGTAGGAACCGAACTTTTCAAGCCAAGCCATGAATTACGATAAAATTATCCGGAACTGGACCGATCCGGATATAGACTTGGACCGGTACCGACTTAAAATAGTATACCTATAAATTTTTTTATACAAATTTACATACCTGCATATATACATTAAAAAAAAATCAATTTTACAAAGTATATAGAAGCATAATGCATATTAAATATTACCAATGCTTATATATACACACATATATAATAATTATTATTATATGTATTTGTATATGTATGTGTTTCAATTGAATTGATACTCAACAAAATTTTGTAACTTTTTTGTTCGATAATTTTACTTTTATTTTATTCATTTTTTTTAATACAATGGTTTACTCTTATGATTTTCCGCTAAAAAATTATCCTTTTATATTAGTCAAATTACATACCATAATGTATTGTCTCACAGAGGTTCGATGAAATATTAATATCAATGTGATCATCATGGTCTAGTTATTACTAATTAATTGGATTGCATGCAACTCTCTAATATTAGCGTGTGTGTATACATATAGACAAAGTTTTTAATGTAATTATCACTTATAATTGGTTATAAAACTAAGTTGATATGAATCATGTAATGCTTAAAGAACTGAGAATCGGACGGAATCCAAAGTGAACCGTAGAAGAACATATCAGAATCAAATCAAATTTGAGCAAGTGGTTCTGTTCTCAAAAATTAAGGATTGTTCCAAAATGGGTATGTCCTGAATCGAAGGTAAAATTGATTCGATCCGGACCGTATACACTCCTAGTCACATTAGCATTTAGTGGGGTGAGAGTCCGTTTCATGTTAATCTAAATAAACATGATGATGCCAAATCCATTAGTGTGCGACAAAAATTATATAGACAATTAATAAAGTTGATTTAGTGCCAAAAATAAGGTACCAAAAAACCAAACTTTTGTTATAAATAACTAATGAAGTTGATTAATACCAAAAATAAGGTACCAAAAAATCAAACTTTTGTTATAAATAATTAATGAAGTTAATTAAGAACGAAAAATAAGGAACTAAAATACCAAACTTTTGATATAAATTAGCATACGCACACATATAGAATGAAAAATAAGGTACCAAAAAACCAAGCTTTTTGTTATAAATTAGCACACGCATGTATGCTTTGCACATGGTTCATAAATTTATTATCTAACAAAATATTGTATACTTTAACATAAGAGCAAAAATTTTAAAATTATTTTAAATAATTTTTAATAAAAATGTAGAAGTATGGTAGTTATTATATATTGGAATTTTAAATACGCATTATAAAGAAATTTTGAGATATCTCCGTGTACTTAAGGCACTAATTTGTACTCTTGAGAATTAATATGATATTTAAAAAGTTTATTAAATTTATTAGATATGTGAGCAATAGTAAATTATAATTCCTTAATTTTTGATATTTTTATTTTAAATTACTTAAGTTTTAATTTTTTGAAAATCATCAATCAAAATCTTTAAAGATACTTAACAAAAGATATGCAAGTTAAAGATAATTAATTTATTATTTTGGGTATGATGATATTTGTTACAAAAAAATAAAATAAAGAACAAATTTGGGGAAAAAACAAGTGTATGAAATTTGAAATATCGTGATTTCTCAAACACATTGAGTCAACTTAGGCGGCCAAATTGTTAATTGGAAACCTGTAGGGGGATAACCGTAACTTTTGAAACCTCGGGGTAAAGTGATAATTTTTAAATACCTCATGGGGGTAAGGTATAATTTACCTTACTATATTTACCTATTGCCAGGGGCGTAACAAGAGAATTAAAAAAGGATACCGAAAGTTTTAGGATTAAAATAGAATAACAATTATCATGGACAGTGCGAAAACCTTATAAAAAAAATTATATTAAAATATAGAATATTTAGTAAATTTTCAAAATTATAGGGTCCCCCCAAAAAAAAATTTGGCTCACATATTAGAAAATATTTAAAAAAGATGTAGAGAAAAAGTGAAAGTCAGAAATTACGTTAATTGGTGCCTTTTTAAATTACGTTAGCTCTCTTGTCAACAAAGAGGAAGTCATAAAATTGAATTAGAAAGTAGATGTTGAAAATAAAAAGTTAAATGTGACATAAATGAAAAAGTCACTTATTTATAGTGGGTTGTATGATATTAAGCGACAATCATGGCTCATAACGTCGATGTACAATTAGTTGAGAAAAAGATAGAAAAGTCAAGCTTAGGACATGAGGTTGGTATATGAGTGTCCCGACAAATTACGGGTTGTTTTATTGCATATTTTAAATTCAAATATATGTTATTGGACTCCATTTTATCAAATTTAAAGTGGAATTTTTTGAATTTTGGCATAAAAAAGATAAACTTTGAACTATGTACATCCTAATATATATATATATATATATTTTGCTTTAAAAATGCCACAAAATTCACATTTCACAAGGACATAATAAGAACATAAAACTATCCATTTAAAGTTTTCGGTTCGTAAGTCTAAATTACTTCCGGGGGGAGATGAAAGCATATATAATGAATTGAAGAAATCGTACAAGAGCCGTCTTAGCTCAGCTGGTAGAGCGCGTGGCTTTTAACCACGTGGTCGTGGGTTCGATTCCCACAGACGGCGTTTTCTTGTTTTCCTCAATTTCTATTTGTTTTTCATAATTTTGAAAATCCTATAATAATACTTTAAAATATATATATATATAATAATAATAATAATAATAAGCTTATAAATAAAGCTAAAGGAAAGAATGATTAACCAAAAAAACTCATGAATAGAATTAGGTTTTATTAGGTTGCGGTGCTCAAGAAAAAAAATGTATTTAGTTTAAAATTTTCAATTCTTTCATTTCTAAATAGCAAAAAAGAGCTTAGCTAAAAAATTAAGTAGCTAAATATAATCTAATTTTCAAGTAAAAGGGTATAAAAAATTTAATTTAAAAACGGCACCCAAACAAGATACAATAAAAGTAGGCTTCAATGACCAAGTGTACTCAAATTAAATTGCTCCAAGACACAGGTGGGGGAAAATTAAGCTGGAAAAATACAGATTTGTTCAGCTTAATTTTTAATTCTCTACGTTATATAGTAAAACTGAAAAGGTCAAGGATAAAGGCCTAACTTCCAAATGCATTGTAGCATGTTTAAACAAAAAATAGAATTAAACAACTATTATTGAATTTCACGAAGGATAAAAATTTTATACATAAAAGTGTGAAGGAATTTTTTACATACCACCATTCATGTCTTGATGGACACGTATGAAAGACAATATTGACACATTTGAAAGAAAAATTCAATATAAATTTAAATAATAATAGAAATTACAACAAATTCATATGCATTTTAAAACAGAAAGTACAACAAATGCATGCAGATTGCAGACTTGGCTTCATACTTAATAACTTGTACACCAATTACAGATTCTCCTCAAAACAAGAGATTGCAAAACAGGCTCTTTGTTGTTTTCTTCATTTCTTCTCCACCCAAATGAACCTGTCTCTCCACTTGTCCCATGTCCGTCCCCCCACCTTTATTTTGGTAACATTTATTTCTGCCTTTTTTGGTGCCCATGGGTACATAAAATACACAAGACAAAAGTGATGGGGATGTTTTTTTATTGGATCAAATTATATTTTCTACTCCTGCAGCTTTTCCATCCATTCTCACAGTACATTTTGTACTCCTGCTTTTACATCTGTTATTTCATTGGATCAAATTATTTTTTGTACTCCTGCAGCTTTTACATCCACTCTCACAGTACATTTTGTACTCCTGCTTTTACATCCACTCTCACTTTGCAACCATAGACTTGCTCAATTTGCTTTGGCCTAGGCCTTCTTCTTTACCGAAACCAAATTACAGCAAAAAAAAAAAAAAAAAAAAGATTAAAAAATTGATACTACATAAGATACAGATCCAAATTGAGATTTGAGTACAAAAGCTATGGATGTAAAATGTAATTTATCCCCTTCTCTTTCGGGTTCAATTAAGTGGATAACTTGGTGACATCTTTGCTAGATCTGTTATACTTCATGTGGGACTTGACAAGCTGGCCAGCAGCAATGGCTGACATGAGAGAGAGCTCACCAGCTAGGACTGTGCCAGCTATAATGGTGGCCAATAGCCTTGAGTTGGCCCCTGGTGACTCTTTGTTTGCACCTTTAACACCAAGTAGATTCAAACAAGCTGACTGGGATGCTAGTTGGGTGCCACCTCCCACTGTCCCCACCTGAATGTTTGGCATATATATAAATACGGAAGAAAAGCTCAGATTAGGAACACCTCAATGGATCAGAATTAATAGTTTATTCAAGTACAAACAAGATTTGGGTGAATTTTTTTGTTTATACTTTCAGGATAAACGTTCAGATTCGTGACAGCTCAATGAATCAGAGAATTAGCTGTTTATACAAGTAAAAACAAGATATCTGGTTGTATTTCTTTGTTTATGCATTCATGAGAAACGTTCAGATGAGTGACACCTCAATAAAACAAAAACTGTGTAGTTTATTCAAGTGAAAACAAGATGTGAGTGTATTTTTAGGTTTATACATTCATGAGCAAGTTTCAGAATAGTGACACTTCAAAGAATCAGAATTAGATGTCAGAATAGTGACAAGTAAAAACAAGATCCGTGTGATCCATTTGTTTTTACATTCAAGAGAAAATTTTAGAATAGTGACACCTAAATTAAACAAGTGAAATCAAGATCCGGCTAAATTTTTTGGTTTATACATTCAAGAGAAAAGTTCATAATAGTGACACCACAATGAATAATAGAATCTAGTAGTTTATAAATAAAAGGTAAAAAATAAAAAAAAAAATATCTGGGTAATTTCTTTGTTTACACAGAGAACAGTTCAGAATAGTGACACCTCAAAAACTCACAATTAGTAGTTTATACAAGTAAAAACAAAATCTGAGTGAATTTTCAAGTTTAAAAATTCATAATAGTGACACTTCAATGAATCAAAATTTGTAGTTTATGCAAGTAAAAACAAGATCGGGTGAATTTTCCTGTTAGTGGGTCTGACAGCATCTGTGAAACTGTAATAATGGATTCCCATAAGGGAGTGCACGTGCCTCTTATATTAAATTCCATTTCAAAAGAAAGATAGATAGAAAGTAGAGAGATGCAAATTCGAAAGGGCTTATAATCAGATTTGTACAAATGTTCATTACTGTCCATTGAATGATTCCAGCATAACACGTGGAAATTGATCTGTTCTGATTTTTTGGTTTATTATTATGACACCCAGATCGATTTTGAAACATTGTTAATTGATGAATATAAATTACTCCTGCGACTATGAAAAACAAAAAACAAAGAAGGGTTTCTTAACGTGCACCCATGTCGTACGTAACTGTCCTGATTTTGAAAGTTATTTGATAAAACTCAGCACCCATTATTTAAAAGTTGTATGAGATTGATGTAAAAGTTTATATTGTTCAAGGTCGATTAAATAATGATCTAGCAGTGCTTTATAGTGATTACCATCCTTAACCTAGTAGGTCTTATTATTGGGAAGTGAAAGTAATTTGACAATATAGGATTTTCTAGACAATGTTCAATTGAATTTGAAGTTTGAATGAAAATAAAACAACCTTTTCATGGGCTTGATATGAATCTTCTAACTAAATTAAAAAATTTCTCTCCAAAGCCATAGAATTACTCATTATGGATAATGGCTTGATTGAGTTTTGTCAAACATGGATTCTGAATCAGAAAAAGAGAACTTTGTACTCTCATGAGAAATACACTATTGCAGGGTAGTTGTACTCAAGCCCATGACTGATGCGTGTGACACAAAACAAAAATTAGTTAGGGTTCAAAGTTATAGTGGCACTATTCCAGCTTTATTTAAAAAAAAAAAATTAAAAAATCAGTTTTTAGAATGCCTAGCAATAAGAATGAAAGAGGCAGTATGGATAGTAAATATTGAATTAAAAGTACCTCAATGGAAGGCATGGAGACTGAGACATGAAGGTCCTTGCCATCATTGATAGGTTCCATCATAGTGATGCAGTGAGAGCTTTCTACATTCTGAGCAGGGTCTTGGCCTGTGGCTATATAAACCGCGGAGACAATATTGCTGGCATGAGCATTGAACCCGCCTAGAGCACCGGCCATGGCTGAGCCTGTGAGGTTCTTGAGCATGTTCAGCTCTACTAGAGCTGCCACATTGGTTTTCAACACCTTCTTGACTACCTCTTCCTTAATGATCGCCTCGCACACAACTGACTTGCCACGCCCTTCGATCCAGTTTACTGCTGCTGGTTTCTTGTCTGAGCAGAAGTTTCCTGTTTCAAATACAGAGATACACGTAGTTTAAGTTGGGTACAAAATCTTATGTACAACCATTCCTAATATCCTATTGTAAATGACCCTTTTTCCATTGTTTGGTTAATTGTGCTTTACCTGGAGATCATTTTCAGCCTTCCAGCTCCATAAAATTATAGCTGCTACGTACTATGGAAAGATTTGTATGATAGTCAATTTAGTTGCTAAAAGGAAATGAATACGATGATGTATAGAAAAGTTAAGGGGCTGAAGCTGCATGCACATGCATGGAATAGTAATATAGTATGGATTGAAAATATCTGTTACTGATCATTCCCAGGATGCTTATTTTTGTATTGTGAAAAAAACAGATAAAGTACATAATGTTGCATGCTTGCATCTAGTCAAATCCAGAGCACACTCTAGTACCGAAACTGCCGAGTGTTGTTTTTCTTACCAGAGATGCCGATGACATCCATGTCGGGGAAATCGCTCTGGAGGAAATCGAGAACGTTTTGAACACCCTTGGAGACCATGTTCATTCCCATTGCATCCCCTGTGCTGCAGCTGAACCGCATGTACAGGTTCTTCCCTGCTATAGCACATTGAATTCCTTGTAGCCTTGCAAATCTGCTTGATCTGTTTACAATAATCCAACAATAATGGTCTATTCAGTCAAACTAACTTTTAAAAAGTAAATAAATAGAATATGGAGTTTTATCATTTAGAAAACAACAAAATCAATGACGCGTGAATAGCATCAAGCACTCCAACAACCACCAAACCTATAAAATATATAGCTTTATGCCACATCAGCATAGGCGGTCCAAGTGGCTGGGGCCATGGAGTGCAAGGGCTCTTGATCTATAAATTCCTCCCAAATATTTATAAAATATTTAAAAATATTTTGTTTTATCTATAGGCAACCTTTCTTAAAAAATATACATATATTTTATAATATAATTCAAGTGGACTCAGTCTTTTTACCTATCAGTAAATTCTAGCTAAGCGACAAAAAAAAAACCAATAAAGAAATCAAACAGCTCCTTTTAAACAATGAAAATGACATGCACTAATCTACAAAACCTCTGCTGGCTACAGGTGTTGAACCCCTTCATTATTAAGGGGATTCTACAAACTTCTTCCGCTAAGATATTAAGAAACTGATTATTATTTTTATTTAATAAGAAAAGCTTATTCCATGCAGGTTATGATTTCATTGGAAAAATCGGTCTTTAGCAGAAAAAATAGATGGTGGTCAATAAATTCATTTTCTAACATTCAATTCCATACAATAAACCTTGTTTATAGCAACAGTACATACAGAAATATACTAATTATTTAAGTCATTTTCTTCGCTCAATATTTTCTAAGAGCACGTTTTCTGGTTCTTTCTTCTAAACCGTATTCACCAGTGGCAATTATGATTTTAACAAACAATGAGTGAGCAACTCTGAGGGAGTGTTTAAGGGAAAAATAAAATCAATGTACAAAAATGGTTCAACTTTTTCTTTAGCAGGGCATTATCTTCAAACTAAATTGTTCGAAAACGGGGTTATCTGTTGTTACATTATTACGCACTGCTAGAATAAATAAAATTAATCTAGAACAATTAATCCAATACAAGAGAGAGTGCACGGGGAGTACTAACTTGTTAAAAACAACGGCAAGTGTGTCGGAATTCAACGGGTCCTCGACAAAGAACTTGAGCTCCGCCGCCCTCTTCGCACTCCCAAACCTCACCACGGGCGCCCTCGTCATCCCGTCCCTCAACAACACGCTCGTGGCTCCCCCGCTCAAGTACATCGCCTTACACCCCCTATTAGTACTCGCCACGAGACACCCCTCCGTGGTCGCCATTGGCACCGAGTACTCCCTCCCATCCAGCAACAGCGGTCCTGCTATCCCCACTGGTATCTGCACATATCCGATCGGCATCTCGCAACACTGCCCCAATATCGACTCGTAATCGAATCCTTCCAACGGCAGTCCCATTAGCGACTTCCCGGTCATCCTCTCTAGTGCCTCCCGTCTAATCCCAGCCGCTCGTTTACAATCCCCGAGGCTCGACTCCAGCGAGTACGACTGCATCTTCCCCACTACCACCGCGTTTATCACCTCCTCATTGGCCTCCGACGATAGCGACCCTGGAGGAGTTTTGACCGGTGCCGGTGCTGCGGCGCAGGGGGCAACGTACTTGTCATTAGCGGTTTCTTCTATTTCTTCCCAACTAGGTTTGGGGGATATAACCGACTGGACGAAGCCAATGCCGAAGAAGCCGAGGAGGTAGATGACGGAGGCGATGAGGGAGACGACAGCGGCTAGCTCGGAGAGGGTGATGACGTGGAGGGGCATGGAGGTGCGGATCTTCTCGCGCCAGCGGTGGAGGAGGAAGTAGGCGACGGAGAAGAAGAGAGAGAAGAAGACGGCGTTGGTTAGGTATAGAGGGAGGGGGAGGGCGTCGGAAGCTTTCGGTTCGCTGCCTTTGGCTGGCCGGAGAGGGCGGCTGCGAACGTCCATTTCCGACGCCGGAATGCTAGCGAGCGAGAGAGAGAGAGAGAGAGAGAGAGAGAGATGAAGCGAGGAAAGAGGAGGGGAGAGAGATTTTATAGAAAGAAAAAAGCGTGCAGGACATGAGGCCACATGTACCTCGTGCCATGCGCTCCAACCTCCTTCTCCGTTTTCTATTTATTAATAATGATAATTTGGGAAATTAAGTCATTTTGGGTTAATTAATCATTTAAATATGGGTAAATTTTATTTTGACTTGTATTATTTTACTCTTGTTTTAATTTGACTGATGTCATTTCATTTATTTTAATTTGATATTTATCGTTTTAATCTGATTTTAATTTACTCAATATTTTTCAATTTATCCTATATATTTTTAGTGTCTTTTTAATATACCTCAATATTTTTTGTCTCGTTTCAAATTATCCATATCATTAATAAATTTAAATTTAGTTATAGAATCATGTTGAAATAATAGCCCATTATTTTTAAAAAAAAAAATTAGTATATAAATGGATTAGCCATGGATAATTAATCCATTTAATGTATATTTTTAACTTATCATAAATATTTAATTATATAGGTAAATTAACTAAATAATAAATTTAAAAGATACATTAAAAAAAATATGTAACATGTAAATGATTCATTTTTCTATCAAAATACTTTCAAGAAATTATATTGGTTATTTCAATCAATTATTGGGCAATTATCGAAAACACCCCCGAGGTTTCACCTTTTATTGATTTAGTTCAAAATTTTTAATTTTTATCAATTTCATCCTCAAGGTTCTATTATATCATCATATACGTCCTTTTAGACCATTTTGCCCTTACTTTTCATTCTATAATAAATTAGCTTGTTATTTTTATTCATAGAATTTATATAAACTAAAGACAAACTATTAAATAGAAAATATAA
>MKEJ01048791.1:0-11089 GCA_001753735.1 Embelia ribes | reverse complement strand
TTATAAATTTCTGAAAGTTTATATAAATTTTGCAAAGCTCTAAAAATGGGTTTTATAAACTATAAAAATATTTTTTACTCATGACCCAATTTTCCAAAACAATTTCATATAATACCCCTTTTTAAATTCACAATATATATATAAATATACAACATAAAATCTACATTTAATTTCCCAAATATATATATATATATATTTATGTGTGAGGTTGAAGCTGAAAGAGACTCTCTCTCTTTTGTAACTTTATATATGTATTTATATATTAATTGATAGTGGTGTTATACCGGACTACCAGTTTAAGAAAATTTAATTTTGGTTTGTGTATTAAATATTAATAATTGTAACTTACATATATATATATATAATTCTCCGGTTACACTTAAGAGTTTATATTAATTACCTGTGGACTACTTTTGTACCAATTATAATTTAGATTTACAATAGAAGTTAATTTAACTTTAAAAAATTTTAACTAAAAGATTTTGAGCTAAAAAACTGAATTTAACTACAAGGAGAAGTAAATTTTTCTATGAGTTCTTTATAAGTAAGATGAAATTGACATCTTTTTTTATTTCATATTATTGTGAAACTAGATGCTTGTTATCATTAGAATTTAAGTGTTTTAAAGTTTTTTTTTATCTTTATCAAATAACTATTTATACTTAAAAAAAAACTCTTATTTGGCACCTTGTTTTTTAGAAAAATAATTAGTGCCTTACTTTACCCGACGGAATGGGTATTGGCATCTTAAAAGCACCTAGAGCTTTTAACAACACTTAAGAGTGAGATTAATGCAATTGTAGTTTTCATGTTATAAATTCTAGGTCAAAGCTTAGAAATATATGAGCAAATTGAATATAGGAAACTAAAAAAGCAACTGTACTGAATGTGTATATCAAATTTTGTGTATGGCTCTCAATCTCAACTCCAAAGTCATATTTTCCTTTCTGGTTTAGGCTTTACACTCTTTTTTCCTCTGTGGACATAACCATCAACTGATCGAATGTATAACAAGAACTCACCAATTCTTTTATTAGTAACGTGTAGTTAAGATTCTTAATTATTAGGATGATGGTATTACTTTTTTTTTTTTGAATCTTTTATTTTTGCATTAGGAAAAAGCAGGGATCCAATTGACCTAATTAAGATTTTCTGCTTGGCTGTTACATTGAGTCTCTAGAATGTATAAATTTATCTCTGTTCATTGCTAAATGCTAGTACTTCCTATGGCCTTTAGAGACCTCTTTGACAATTTTGGACAATCAACAACTCATAGGAACACAATAGCGGTTCCCGATATAAGTAATATAACACAGTCATGATTTTTGTTTGATTGATTGATTTATAATTAGCTTCCCGGAATCTGTGTCTATGTATATATATATGTCGGCATCCCTTTTTGTAGGCTTTGGTGTTCTTATGTTGGTCTCCATACATGTTCCATATTTTCATTTTAGATTAGATGATTGGGAATGTTGTATTCGAGGTAATTTGGTATCTAATTTAATGATGATTTTTATAAGAGTAAAGCGCTCTTGAGGCTTTCACTTGCTAGGCCGAATATATGTAGTATGTCGGACTTGTACTGTAAACATTTCTTGATTTTTACTCTAGGATCTAAATTTGTCGATTTATTTTCCTTTAGCAGCTATTACGTTACTGTAAGACAGCTGATTGTTGTCTTTGCAAGAGATTAAGCAGGAATTGTTCCCATCTGCTGAAAATGATCACTTGGTGTTGATAAATTTTCAGGTGAAAGATATCTTGATAGCGGAGTCTAATGTGCAGCCCGTCAATAGTCCGGTTACTGTTTATAGTGATATCCATGGCCAATTCCATGATTTAATGAAACTTTTTCAGACCGGAGGCCACGTACCTGAAACAAATTATATTTTCATGGTAATCCTGACATTAGTTTTTGTTCCTTCTTGAAAGTTTTGACGTTCCCCTTATCTGTTCTAACTTGTTAAATCATAGGGAGATTTCGTCGATAGGGGGTACAACAGCCTTGAAGTTTTCACGATTCTTTTACTTCTCAAAGCAAGGTAGGTTGTGTTTTCTGTGCTTTGTTCCTGTATACGTACTTGTACATCATCTGGTGCATTTGCATACATGGTTTCTGTGGAGGTTTACATGCTCCATTAAATAAGTGATTGCCTTGTCCCCAAACTAATTTCACTGGAGCATTGTAAGATACCATGTTCCACAGAAATTGCTAATCCCGTGTCTTCGCATCTGTCTATTTGTAAAGGGAATTAAGGAACCATGGAGTAATATTGTAGCAATATCTGTTTAAGAGTTTGGTGTCTTCTTTTTAGGGATGGTAGCGGAGTCTGAGTCGAGTATTAGGAATACTCGAGCTCGACTCGAATTGGTACTACTCGAGCTGAACTCGAGTGTGCGGTCGAACTCAACTCGATTGAAAATGTGAAAACTTGATTGAAAATGTGAAGGCTCGAACTCAACTCGAAATTTTTTTTGTTTCTTTATTTGTATACTTATATTTCTTTATATATAAATATAAATATTTCAATGTTTATATTTATTTTTTAGCTGAAGCTACTTGCAAGCAATCGGGGTATCTTAATACCAGAACTCGATTTGAACTTGAGTTATGGATCAAAGCATACTCAAAGTCAACTCCTTGGTACTCGAATCGAGCTCGATTGAGCTCAAGCTACTCGTTCGAAACTCGATTCGCGGCCTTCTCTACTTTTTATGTTCTATAAGGCTTGAGAAGTTGATAATATAAATACATTTTTTTCTCTCTTTTCCTCCATCCAGCTGATCTTTTTAATTTGTTTGTTGCCAGATACCCTGCTAATATTACTCTTTTGCGAGGAAATCATGAAAGTAGACAATTAACTCAGGTACTTAAGTTTGACATTAGTATTCCTATTTTTCTTCTTTTCAATTCTTCTCCTTATTCGCCATTTTAGCATGCTTTACCTCAAACATGTAAATTGTTTCTGTTGACCATTGTATTCTAGTCTAGAAAAAAAGAGCAAAGTATGCTCCCTTGGTTGAATGCTGATACGCAGATAGTCTGGTTTACCATAAAATAATTTATTTCTGACCCAGATTTCCTGTCTATCTATTGGGATGCACATTTATTTGCCAGAGTTATCTTTGTTTATTATTGCAGCATTTCTATATTAGCATTTGTAAGTCTAGTTATTTGATTTACTCCCTTGGTGTATATGTTGCTCATACAACTAGTTTAGGGCTGTAATATTGAAGTTTACATTACCTTGAATGCTGCATACTTCTTTTCCGCGTGCCCATGACCTAATGCTTCATGAAAGTCATGAAACTTAAAGATTAAATCTGTAGGATTTTACCTGGAAAACTCTGGAACAAGTTTGAAATCCTTTCTGGTTGCCCAAAAAATTGCCTTTTTTCTTCTTTGACTTGAAGCAAATGATGTTAAATACCCGAAAGGAAGACGCTATTATTGGTATAATTAAATGGAAAACTAAAAGTGGTCATGACCTGTAATGGAGAATTTAGCTATGGGAAATCACTAGGGCATTTGTACGTATAGAAACAAAATGGAGCAGTGGAGCAGTGAAGCTGAGGTAAGAGTAGTAGTAAAAAAAGTGACCAAGTACTGACAACGATAGAGGGAGCAGCTTACTGATAGAAACATGGTATAAAGCTTGAAAGACATTGTTAAGCAGGAAATTTGTTGGAGTTCCTTAGCTTGGAACAGCTGTAAAATCTTAAATGTGGGCCGTGGCGCAGGAGCAAGGCTGTCCCATTGTAACCTTAGAGTAATAGGTCTGAACTTTGGAAACCATGTCTTTGGAAACAAGAATAAGATCATGATACTGTACGCATCAGCCACTACCCTGACTCTGCAATGAGGGGAATCCTCATACACTGGGTTGCAATGTGGCGGCTCCCTAAGCTCAGAAAGTGAAGTGCAATGCCATGCGATACCCCCCTTTTCCATAATATTATTTACTTTATAAGCCATATTGTTCAGAGAACTTCAAAAGCTCATGTTGAAACCACAATATTCATCTTTTTTAGGTCTATGGGTTTTATGATGAATGCCAAAGGAAGTATGGAAATGCTAATGCGTGGAGGTACTGCACAGACGTTTTTGACTATCTAACGCTGTCAGCAATCATTGATGGAACTGTAGGCCATCTGTCTCATTTACATACATGTACCCTCTCACCCATCCCATCCTATTGGTATTGATTTCTTGATTCTTCTGTATTGCAGGTACTCTGTGTCCATGGTGGTCTTTCTCCAGACATTCGAACTGTTGACCAGGTTTTCTTCGCTTGCTAGAAAGTAAACTAGCTTTGTTTGTAACTTACTAAAACTGCTCAATTCAGGCTGGTGATAAGTGTTTAATTTAATATTCATAGTCGAGAACCTTTTTGAGTGGGATAACCTTTTTCATATTCTTTTTCATGCGGACATCTGGTTTTTGAAAGTAGCTCATCAAGGCGTACACATCAGAATGTTAAAAAATACAAGCCCCAGGCCATTGGCATTTGTAGTGATCTTTAAATGTTTATATTTATCCATTCCCATTCAACTATTACCATGATGAATGTATTCACTAATATTTGTTCTTGACTTGGCAGATTAGAGTCATTGAACGAAATTGTGAAATTCCGCATGAAGGGCCTTTCTGTGACCTAATGTGGAGTGACCCTGAAGACATTGAAACATGGGCAGTCAGTCCTCGTGGCGCAGGCTGGCTTTTTGGATCTAGGGTTACTTCAGAGGTAAGCTGAAGGTTATAATTCCTTAACTATGTGTTACTCCTGACACTAATACGAGTGCATATTTTATTTCGCAGTTCAACCTCATCAACAAGCTTGATTTGGTTTGCCGGGCCCACCAACTGGTGCAGGAAGGTCTTAAGTATATGTTTCAAGACAAAGGACTTGTAACTGTGAGTTGATATTTCCCCAATCCAGTTTGCTACATAGGATTGACACTTCCATATATGATATATATCTGCGTTTCTTATCAGTTGGGGCAGATCTACGTGAGGGCAGTTGTTCCTCACTGAACTAAAAATTTCACCATGAGTACCGGATTGAATGTTGTTTTGATGCATAAAATATGTATGTATTTTTGGTTTGCCCCGCTTACAAATTAAAAAACACAACCAATTATATTCAGAAACTCATTTTCGGAAACCCTACCAATCGAGTTAAATCTTTGTGCTGACATGTGCCTTTTCTTACCTGTCTAGCAACAAGCATTTTGCCTGGGTTTAACTGTCAAATGGTACTAATATATATATGGACAACTCAGTGCACAAGACTCCCGCATATATATATGGTACTAATATATATGTGGAATGGTACTAACAATTTGAAAAAAAATAATTGTACAACTACATCTCAATGTTCGTTGACCTTGGTGCCTAACAATGAATCTAACACCTAGTTGCACATTGCAAACCTGTTGTTAGCAAATAAAACTAGATTTGACTTTTAGATTGTTTGGATTGTGTATATATGCATTCTTGAAACACCGCCTTCTGAACTTGGCTACTCTAATTTGATTTTCTTTATTTTACTGGCTTATTAGGTGTGGTCTGCACCAAATTATTGCTATCGCTGTGGTAATGTAGCTTCAATATTGAGCTTCAATGAGAATATGGTACTGCCACTAAATCTATCATTCCCTCATTTGTAATATCTAATGTCACAACATTTTAAAGCTTTCATTTTGTCCCAACGATACCCATCATCCTTAACCCAAAAAGAGAACTGTAGGGATTGAAACAATTCTGAGCCCATTAACCCATGCGTTTGATAAATGTTTTATGTTGCCTTTGAATTTAAGGATTTCAAGCCAATCGGGATTTGATTATGAAAAGCATCTATTGTTTATGCACGTTGGATGACAGATCTTCCGACATCAATACATCCACTGAAGACTTTTGTTATATGCAATATGATTGGAAATCATGGTGGTTGTACATACTCAAATCTCTGATGTTAAAAGCTTATGCCAACAAGCAAACAAGATTGAATTAGCATACTAACTACTTTTAATCACACATTAAACGTGTAAACCCTTCATGAGTTGAGGTCCAATTTGTTCCAAAGGGCAACCTTTGCGTTTTTGCCTCTTTACTGCTTGTAATATTAATTAATGTTGTGCTTTGGTGCTTTCTCTGGCTTATTCTTAATAGGAAAGGGAAGTCAAGTTCTTCACCGAAACAGAGGAAAACAACCAGATGAGAGGCCCCAGGACTGGAGTTCCTTATTTCTTGTGATTGAATATGCATGTACAATTGTTTGAAGGTTCAAAATTTACCTATCTGTCGTGGGAAATGATAAAAGTTCGACATTTTTGCGGTGGGAACCCTGAATACGTGGACATAATTGTTATCCTTGTGAGAAAGATTTACATGGTAGCTTCCGTCGAGACCCTGCTGCATTTGAGTAGCTTTGTATGCTGTATTAAATTCTGCTACATTTTTTTACCTTCTATTGTTTGCTTTGTTTTATGTAGTATCATTGTCTAGGCTGTGATTTTATTTTAGACCAGATTATAAGCTCATTATACTAGCTAGTGCCAGAGACAGGTTTAAGAATTTCAGATGGTCCTAATGTTTTATTTATTCGTGAATGCTCTTTGTATCTACCCTCAGCACCCTTGCAAGTTTCACATGCGCGAACACGGAAAAGAAAAAAATAACTCTCTTCGTGGCTGGAACTGAAGTTCTGACATCATTTTTTATTGCGTTCTTCCCACCGTCATTGTATTAAAAGTTAACTGAGCTAACCATGCCATTCATGGACAAGTTTAAATTCAACTAGTTTGATTTTTTTTTAGTATGTATGAAAAAAAAAATTGAAATAGATTTTTTTTTGATCTAGAGTAAGTTTACATGAATGCATATAGTTCAATTCGAATATAATAAATTTTAAAAATTAGTGGCTAGATGATATGATTGATACATTTCTTTAACAATTTTACCATTTTATAATTGTGTGGTTCCAATTCTGACCGGGTTTTTTGCCTCTTGCTATTTTATATATAAACACTTAAAATGAGGTAATTTTTGAATTGCCAAAATTACTCTTTAAATTTAAAATAATTATAATTTTAATTGCTATAAACAAAAATTGCTGTCAAAGATAAGCGACAATTTTCGTAAAATAACTATAACCAACTAAGTCTCTCGTTCCCTATTTTTTGCACGCGCTACGTATGCTTTCATAGCTAATATTTTTCTGTTTTACCTATTCATTATTAGCTTATTACTCACATGAATGTTTATTTTACCTAATTTTAATTCATTTTATATTTTTTTACATAATATTTTTATTATTAATATATATATTTAAAATTAACATTCAAAATCAATTTTTTTTTTATAATTTGTTATATAAAATTATTAAATATATATTAATATGTATCTCTTTCTAAAATGTATTTCGTAAGTTTTAATACGATATTTAGCATGCAAAAATATATTAAACGAGTTTAAAGTAATAATTTTCCAAATAAAAGGGGAAGATGGTAAAAAAAAAAAAAAAGAAAAGTGAGATTTGGGAGAGTAAACGTAGTAATAGGAAAGAGAAATCATTTTACCAATGCTACGTTATCTTTGGCCAAATATTATAGCAATTGTCAAAATAGACATCAATTTGTTCAATCTGATATATGAGTATTTTAAAGATTTTTTGTATTTTTGTTAGCCAAAATAGCTAAAATTTGACTTTTAGCTAATCTGATGCAAATGCTGTTAAGGGAACTTCCGCCAAATTATCTATTTTTGCCCTAAATTAACCCATAACAGCTCAAACTTTAAATTAGAGATTAAAGATATGAGGAATGTCCACACACCAGCCCTCTTAGGGATGAACAGTAATCCCAGTTCAAAGGGATTAAGAAAAATGTTCTTTTGATGGACTTTTGAGTTTGCTCTCCTAATTTGAAAAAGTCCACCTCATTTTTTTTTTCTCAGTGTGGAACTTTTTTTTTTATACAATTTAGCACCCTAAATAAATTTTTTTTATGACCTTTAGCCCCTAAATTTTTTTTTTATGACATGCAAGACGGCATGTGCTAATCCTGGGTTCTCCCCTTATTCCCTTGAATTTCATCCGTAAAATTTGGGATATGGTATTGGTTCCATGTACTTGTTTGGTTGATTTGTAGGTATCTGATTTGATTGAAAATTGGATCTTTTTGATGAATTGTCCTTAAAGCTATTGCTTTTTTGTCTGTTTCTTTCTTGTGGATTTTGACTTTTTCTGCGCATATTTTCTTTTCCAGGATTTTAGTAAAATACTTGATTCGTCTAGCTTAGTGCATTCCTACCAATGTATCTATTATCATTTCTTAAATTTTAATCCCTATAATTTTCTCAAACTATATTGTAATGCCCTGAAAATTCACAACTCTTTCCGAGTAAGTTACTCACACAACATCGCACATAATAAAAATAAATAAATCTCAATTAACATAATATCTCAATAATTCGTGCTTCGGGCTAAAATAGTTTGCCCATTCATTTGAAAACACTATCTCAAAATATCATCTTGGCTGGATGACTTACAACTTGTAAAGAAAGACAATTAAATTAGAAAAATAATGAAAACTACTCCGCTACCCGAGTGAGTTTCGACACAATCTTCTATCTCTGCATACGTGGTTCACCAATAAATGTACCTGCTTGGGTAAAATACAAGAGCAAATAATTCAAACGGGTGATAAGACTTGCTGAATTTGCAAACTTATAATATCAAGAAATTATGCTACACAAATGAACGTATCATACTCTACAAAATAAAACGTCTTAAGAATAAAAACTTTACACAAAATTCTCAATTTACATTATTTATTACACATTTTAACTCTTACCACGAGGCATACCATCTCCCCGTGACTTTACACGTAAAAATTTTATAGTATAGTGTAATAAGGTCATTCCACGACACCCTATTTTGCAAATTAGATGGTCATTCCACGACATCCTCTAAAATTTAAACACGTTTAGTTTCATTGTTCACAACTCGTTTCCACATCATAATAACGCATGTCTCATGTTCATGCTCAATTTTAATAATCGCCCAATAATATGCAACTCTATCACACACCTAGGGCACATAAACAAATACATCAAATCACGCACGTAAAGAGAAACATAACAACTTGTCGTTCTAATTACAAAGACAATAATTCTAACTGTATATGTAATCGTGTACACAAACTTCTCGGAAGACTTGGGTAGAAAATCCTAGAAATCATTTACGGGGAATACCAACGGAAAGTGGAAACCTATGAACAATTAATTGAGATATTCGTCACCAATAGTTTATACAATTCTCAATCAATCAATAAAAACATTTTTGATTGATTAGGGTTCAAAATGAGCATAAATGAATTCTAGAAAAACTTACCTCACAGCGGAGAAGATGAAGGGAAAAATTCAAATCTGCCCTTAGATTTTTTAATGAAGTGATTTACTTCTAGGATTTGATTTGATGGATTTGAATCTAGAAACCTTTTCTCTATCTCTAGAGGAGAGATAATGTGGGACCGTGAAAGTTTCATCTTTTGGATTCTACAAGTCTCTTGCAAGTTCTTTTTTTCTACTTTAATTTCCAATCGAGATGTAAATTTCACCAATAAATAAAACACCACAAAACTTGTAAATCATGCCTAGTCAATTCATCCAAAACGAAAGGTTGAAGTCTAAACGTAAAACTGATGCAACCAAACGAAGATTTTCCCGAAGTTTGTCAAAACCATATCAAAGTCCTTTTTCCCTTGATACTTCTTCTGAGTTTTCTTAGGCCCGTTAGGTTAGCATTTTAATTTTCAATTTTAAAAGCTAACGTTTGAAATTTTTTTATAGCTCAATATTCCGTATGCAAAAACCTGTTTGGTAGCAACTTTTGAGAAATAATTTTTAAGTTGTAAAAAACTAAGTTATATTTTTTTAAAAAATTAATTTTAAATTGCGAACTATTTTATGCACTAAACGTTTTCTAATTCTCTAATTTATACATAATAAATAAAAAATGTGTACGTAATTTTAGAAGTGTTAAAAATATAGATAGTAGAAAGTTGAAACAACGCAAGCCATTAGCAATCATATTGCAAAATTCAACTTTCTTCAACCCTCAAAATTTCACAAAACCTTTGAATCAATTGTTCATTTTCTAATTCATGACATTCCAAATTAGATACAAAAAATAGTGGAAGATAATTAAGAATAAGTCAAAATACCTTTTAATTTTAAATAATGTTAAAAAAATCATAATTTTCATATATTCTAATTAAAAAAATAGCAGGATTTGAGAGATAAAAAAGTAAATTACAAATATACATTGAGAATAAAGTTTAGTTGTTTTTGAAAATATGGTTCATTTTTTCTTTACAGCTTGAGTTAGGAAACCTAAAAATTTGGAAAAATGAATTTTCAGAATTACTTTTATGATAAAATTCAACTTTTGTAAGTTGAATGTGGAAATTTGACGAACAAACGAGATGCTAACCAAACAGGGATTTCTATTGCAGCGGATAAGCTCTGCTTTGTTTTTTTTGCTTTTATTTCCCAAATAAAAGTTGTGCATTTGGGATGGCCTCACTAAAAACTATATAAGCTTTAGAAATTTGGCACCCCCCTTTGTAGGGTGCCCATATAGTAAATATAAGGGGTCAATTTTTTGAGAATCTCACGCCAGAGTATCAAATACTATTTGATCCCCCAAAAGGGTAGGGTTTAGCTACAATGACCCCCCCAAACTAGGGGACCGATTATCATTCCAAATACTATTTTAAAGCTTAAGGGATCTAGTTTAAGCTTTTAAAGCTTAAGGGGTCTAGTATAAGCATTCTCAGGATTACAGTCTCTATTTTAGAGTATATAAATGCAAGGCCCTACTAATATTTTTAATGTTTATAAACGTGAAACATTATGTTTAATAATGTAATGACTGTTGAGGAAATATTTGGTAAGTTTACAATAAAAAAAAAAAAAGAAGATGTGAAGTAACTTTTCTGAATAACGATTTATGAACAACAGTTCGGTATTTTAAGCATAACTCATAAACTGTAAATCCGACTTAGGTCTATGATATATGGT
>MKEJ01048783.1:0-14475 GCA_001753735.1 Embelia ribes | reverse complement strand
CACATAAAAGATAGAAATCCAACTCTTATTTATTTATTTATTTATTTGTTATGATGCATTGAGGCTATGTCATGGTTGTTTGCCAACTACTAAAAGATCTGGAGTATGTGAAGTACTAATATACTAGATACTCTTATTTTTGAATTTGTAGTAAATCTAATTCAGTTCTGGTTTTCACAGATCACTTAGTGAACCTGCTTACTTAGATGTTGGGAACGGCGTCACATATAGGATCCCTCCAACTTATGAAAAGCTGGCCACATCATTAAACTTACCTGGTATGTCCGATCTTTTCGTTGATGAAGTTTACCTTAAGGGCACCCTTGATCTGGGGTCACTGGCTACAATGATGGCAAACGATAAGAGGTTTGGGCCTAGAAGCAGGGAAGGTATGGGTGAGACCAGGGCACAATATGAATCACTTCAATTGAGATTGAAGGCTTTGCCAAACTCAAGCCAGAAGTTCGATCTCAAAGTTAGTGACATTGCATTAGATTCATTTGCTGTTCCAGAGGGAGCAGCCGGTGGAATAAGGCGATCTATCTTGTCTGAGGGTGGTACATTGCAGGTTTACTATGTGAAGGTGCTAGAGAAAGGAGACACATATGAGGTCAGTATTGCATTTAATGTAAGCGATCATTTTTTGCTCTAATGACTAGATTCATGTAATGGACTTGATGAAATGAAGTTGAATTGTTTGCTTAAAAAATGAAGTTAGTTCTTCCGCCAAAAAATGCAAATATAAATATATATTAAAAGGAATTATAACCCATGAACTTTTAGTCTAATTTTTATTCCCTTCCTAAAAGAGGAACAAAACGCAGTACTTAAAAAGGAGAATTTTACAAAATTACAAAGATTTCATTTTTCGTACCAAACTAGTTGTAGTGTTTTGCGGGTTGTTGCCTTATTGTCCTCACATTTTGTTGAAATGCAGATCATTGAAAGAAGCTTGCCTAAGAAACAAAAGGTGAAGAAAGACCCTTTGATGATTGAGAAGGAAGAAATGGATAAAATAGGAAAATATTGGGTGAATATGGTAAGAAAAGACATACCAAAGCACCAAAAGATTTTTGCAAACTTTCACAGGAAACAACTAGGCGAAGCGAAGAGGTTCTCGGAAATCTGTCAAAGAGAGGTGAAATAGTCAACTTCTAATACTTAATGGATTTTAGTTAAAAATTTGTGGCTTATATTTGATAAATTTTTTTTCTATAGCTTAATGTTGGTTTACTTTTCAGGTGAAAATGAAAGTTGGTAGATCTCTGAAATTGATGAGGGGTGCCCCAATTCGCACCCGAAAACTGGCACGAGACATGCTGGTGTTTTGGAAGAGAATTGATAAGGAGATGGTACTACTCTTTTCCTTGTATAATGTTTAGATAATTTAACCAAAATTTTTACTAGAACTCGCATGAAGCTATATATTGACATGGTTCAGCCAATGAAACAGTAGTATTATACCCTTTATGGGTATGTCTAGCTACCTATTAGGTAATCAATAGTTACCCAGTATGTTACCCACTTTTTGCAGGCAGAAGTGAAGAAGAGAGAGGAGAAAGAAGCTGCAGAAGCTCTGAAACGTGAACAAGAACTTCGAGAAGCAAAACGGCAGCAACAGAGGCTCAATTTCTTGTTGTCGCAAACTGAACTTTACAGTCACTTTATGCAAAATAAAACTACATCTCAACCGTCCGAATTATTGCCAGTGGACGATGATCAACTAAACGAACAAGAAATGCCTTCAAGTTCTTTAGAAGCTAAGCCTGAGGAGGAGGAAGATCCTGAGGAGGCTGAGCTGAAAAGAGAGGCCCTTAAAGCTGCTCAAGATGCTGTTTCTAAGCAAAAGAAAATAACGGATGCATTTGATACCGAATGTTTAAAGCTGCGTCAAGCCTCTGATCTGGAGGCCCCTCAGGAGGATGCATCAATTGCTGGATCTACTAATATAGATTTATTGCATCCGTGAGTCCTAGTTCTGTCTTTCTCACCCCCTCCCTCCCCCTCTGTTTTTCTCTCTTATTTGGTGTAGTGAGACATTTGATTATGGTGTTACAGATCAACCATGCCCGTAAAATCATCAGTACAGACACCAGAAATGTTTAAAGGCTCCCTCAAAGAATATCAGCTTAAGGGTCTGCAGTGGCTAGTTAATTGTTATGAGCAGGTTGTATAGTAATGCACAAATTTTCTTTTTTTGTTGTTGAATGCACTTGTGTGTATCTCCACATGTTGTTTAACCTGTAGTGGCCTTTTATATTTTAGGGTTTGAATGGTATTCTTGCTGATGAAATGGGGCTTGGAAAAACAATTCAAGCCATGTCTTTCTTAGCTCACTTGGCCGAAGTAAGCAAACAACATGGCTATTATTATTTGGGAAGTTTGTTATTCTCGTGCGAAATTATGCTTTGTTTGCTGCATTTGCCCTCCACAAATTTCTACGTTTCTACAACAATAATTAAATCACACTTGGCTATACATGTTCACCCTAACTTTCATCTGTTTTGTGATGAAGGAAAAGAATATATGGGGACCGTTTCTGGTTGTTGCACCTGCTTCTGTCTTGAACAACTGGGCTGATGAAATTGGACGTTTCTGCCCCGACTTGAAAACTCTTCCCTATTGGGGCGGACTTCAAGAACGGACAGTACTTAGGAAAAACATCAATCCAAAGCGTCTTTATCGGAGGTAATTATTTTTATTATTGGTTCTGTTATTTTCTGGGTTAATTAAGAAATAGGTATGAGATTACTGATATTTATTGATTGAGCTTGTGGAAAAATCCATCAGAGAAAAAGAAGATACAGAAAGATCCGTTGGACTAAAAACTAGTTATAAAGAAAGAGAATGAAAACGATGCTTTGATTAAAACTGTTTGGACTTTTAATTTATTTATATCTTGTATTTGCCGAGACACCCGTTCTGCTATCCTGCTTCTTGTTATTTTACGATGAACTTTTCATGCATTTTCTTTTTGTCTATTGATCATTTCAAGTCTTGTGTTGCCAGGGATGCTGGGTTTCACATTCTCATTACAAGTTATCAGTTGCTAGTGTCTGATGAGAAGTACTTTCGGCGTGTGAAATGGCAATACATGGTATTGGATGAAGCCCAAGCAATCAAAAGCTCAACGAGGTTTGCAAAGTTTGATTAATCCTGCACTTTTATCCGTCTAGTGAGCTTCTTTCTCATTAAATATTAAATAAATTTACAAATAGGCTCTGTATATGTATATCAGGGTTGTTGATCTGTTTGAAGATTGATGCATGTTTTCTCATGCACAATGTCATCCCAAGCACTATAAAATGTTATCTTCTGCAAATTATATTATGACTGTATGGTCAATCCCATTTTCTTATGGGGCATAGAATGTTGCACTCCTATCACCCGCATGTGTTGCTAGATCATGTTCCCCTTCTCCAAAACAAAGAAGCTAGCTTGTACTCCTTTTTACTTGCATATTGTCATCTTTTTTTTCAGTATAAGATGGAAGACATTACTAAGTTTTAATTGCCGAAATCGGTTGCTTCTCACTGGTACACCGATCCAGAATAACATGGCAGAGTTGTGGTCCCTCTTGCATTTCATTATGCCTACCCTATTTGATAGCCACGAGCAGTTCAATGAGTGGTTCTCCAAAGGGTATGTCTCCTTGTAGGAAAGTGACTTTCTTTTGCATATTGAGTTCGTGTCTGGAAATTTTGATCTGTTTATTTATTTTTATTTTTTATTTAACAAAGGATTGAGAGCCATGCTGAACATGGGGGTACTTTGAATGAGCATCAGCTTAATAGATTGGTGAGTAGGCTTTTAGTTTCTACTCTTTTATTGTGTGTTCAGCTGAAGTTTAATGTATAATGGCAAAGGTTACAACGGAAGTGTGTTTCTAATTTATCTTTTACTCGTTATCCTTTATCAGCATGCGATCCTAAAGCCTTTTATGTTGCGGAGGGTAAAAAAGGACGTGGTTTCTGAGTTAACCACAAAAACCGAGATCATGGTGCATTGCAAGTTAAGTTCTCGGCAGCAAGCTTTCTATCGAGCTATAAAGGACAAGATATCTCTCTCTGAACTGTTTGACAGCAAACGTGGGAGTGTTAATGACATCAAAATCATGAATCTAATGAATATTGTCATTCAGCTAAGGAAGGTACCCTATTAGTGAATTCAAATGCTCATCATCTCGAATTTACTCTTTTACACTAAATGAGTTTATTGTTATTTTTATTATATTTTATATTCTCGTAGGTATGCAACCATCCTGAGTTATTTGAAAGAAACGAAGGGAGTTCATACCTTTACTTTGGGGAAATTCTTAATTCACTTCTTCCGGCTCCGTTTGGGGAGTTGGAAGATGTATACTACTCTGGTGGTCAGAATCCCATAACTTATAAGGTACTTTCTATAGCTTCTTCTCTCTTCTTTTGGTCTTTGTTTTTTGTGACAGTGGTATGCAAACTGAAATAGTTTTTCTGATGGCAAGTGTTTCAATTTCTTTGCCCTCTGTAAGATAGAAAATCACTTTTCAAAGAGCATAAATTTTGCTCATCTCCGTGCTCCGAAGCTTGAGCGGCGGAAGGTTTCCTGCTGTTCATGCTTCCAAAAAAGAGTTTGTTTGCTTCTAGATGTCCTGTGATATCAATAAGAGCGTTTACCATAAGAACAATAAGATGGGGATCTCACCCTATGATTATTAGCTATGTTTTGCGTATTTCTCCAATTTCTTGCTTCATATCAGATTGGCACTAAATGTATTTTTGGAACAGTTTTTACGTTGTGATTTATGTGCAACTTTTTTTTTTCTTCATTTTTTTTTGTCTCAGATGCCGAAGCTGGTTTATGAAGAAATATTACGGGATCTTGGTAGAAATACCTCTTCAATACATGGTGTTAGCAGAGAAACATTTAAGAAGCTTTTTGACATTTTCTCTCCAGAAAATGTTTACAGATCAATGTTTCCCAAAGAGAATAGCACAAGTTGGGGTTTCAATACAACTGGAACATTTGGATTTGCTCATTTGATTGATTTGTCTCCACCGGAGTTATCGTTCTTGGCAAGTGGTTCTTTTATGGAGAGACTATTGTTTTCTATTATGAGATGGGATCGACAATTTTTGAATGATACCCTCGATTTATTCATTGAAATTGAGGATGAGAATTTTGATCATTGCCAACTTGGGAAGGAAAAAGTAAGAGCTGTCACGCGAATGTTGCTTTTGCCAACAAAGTCGCAGATCAGTTTACTCAGAGAGAGACTTGCAACTGGTCTTGGAGATGAACCTTTCGAGGCTTTGGTAATGTCACATCAGGATAGGTTTCTATCCAATGTCAGGCTGCTTCATTCAACCCATAGTTTTATTCCGAGAACGAGAGCACCCCCTGTAAGTACTCATCCTGTAATCCCGTTTCATCTTTAGTCAATTCTAGGTTGTTTAGTTGGGCTTGCAAAGACAAGTTTTTCAAACAATACATGGTTTCCTGTTTTTCTTTCCTTTTGTTTTAAACTTTCTGTTTCTTTGCAAGTTTCTGAATTTTTTTACATGTAAGGTTCACTGGTTTTTCAATGTGGAGAGGGATATTAGTACTTATTTTGAGATGTGCTTGGATATGACAATTCATGTTCTACGTTTTCAAAATCTAAGAAATCAAAACATCCAAACAAATATATATTCTTCAATGAGAACTTCAAGAAATTTGAAGACCAAAGATTCAACCAAATGAAGTTTTCATTTCCTTTCTTGTAATGATTTTTCACTAATATTGCTCTTCTAACCTTTTTTTTTTCGCATTTTTGTTGTCCCTGATAGATCAATGCCCAATGCTCAGACAGAAACTTTGCCTACCAAATGCTCGAAGAACTACACAATCCATGGGCCAAGAGGTTGCTAGTTGGGTTTGCACGCACATCCGACTATAATGGGCCTAGGAAACCTCATGGGCCTCCTCACCCTCTGATTCAAGAGATAGACTCTGAACTACCCGTGTCACAACCTGCTCTGCAGCTGACCTACAAAATATTTGGTTCGTGTCCGCCCATGCAGAGTTTTGATCCTGCAAAGATGCTTACTGTAATATACTCTCTCTCTCTCTCTCTGTGCGTGCTTGCGCGTAGTCCAGTGAATTTTTATTGTGAGATTTATAAGATAGTGGTGGTGCTGAGTTCTAAATTTCTTTTTTAGGACTCCGGAAAGCTTCAAACGTTAGATATAATGTTGAAACGCTTGCGGGCAGGAAACCATCGTGTTCTTTTGTTTGCACAGATGACAAAAATGCTCGATATTATTGAGGTATCATCAAACTCTTGTCCGTTTATTGCTCTAACTGTCAATGGTTTTAAGTTTTGTTTGAAATTTTGATCATCAAACAATTGAGGAACAACACACTTTTGATGACTTCTATTATCTCCTTTGGTATTTTCTTACATGACAATAATTATACTTGCTTTTTTTTTATTATACATTATGACTATTTCGAGTTTGTTTGATTTAATATGCGTGGTTTCTCATCTACTTAAAGTTCTTATAATTTCTTTCTTCGCTATTTCTTTCGATCAATGCAGGACTACATGAATTACAGAAAATATAGATACCTTAGGCTAGATGGGTCCTCCACCATAATGGATCGTCGAGACATGGTTAGGGATTTTCAGACCAGGCAAGTTAAATTTTTACTCGATTATGATCTTGCTTCTTTCAATTTTCATCTTTTCCCGTAATGATCCTAAATTTAGTCTGAAATGATATCCAATTCATTTAGGTACTTCTCTGTTTATCTTGTTACAGGAGTGATATCTTCGTATTTTTGCTGAGTACTAGAGCTGGTGGGCTTGGTATCAATCTGACAGCTGCTGACACCGTCATTTTCTATGAGAGTGATTGGAACCCAACCTTGGATCTACAAGCAATGGATCGGGCCCATCGGTTGGGTCAGACTAAGGATGTGAGTCTCCACCTCATCACTGTTTTCTATTTCATTCATACTAAGTTGCTGGTAAATAGTTTCATAGGCCTCGGTTGTTTGGTTTTGAGAGGATCTCAAGTAGGCTCAGTTAAATATTTTTCGGGAAAAGAATATTTAATTCTTGAAGCTGTGAATGCACTTTGGATTTCTCCTTCCCAATGATTCGAAAAGTCATCTATTTAAACCTCAATAAGTTCTATTTAAGATCTTTACAATTGTTACAAACATTTAGGCCATGGATTGCATAGCATTATCACGAGCTAATCTGTAATTTCTCTCCATGTAGGTTACGGTTTATCGGTTAATATGTAAAGAGACAGTTGAAGAGAAGATTTTGCAGAGAGCAAGTCAGAAGAACACCGTGCAGCAGCTTGTCATGACAGGTGGCCACGTACAAGGTGACCTTTTAGCTCCCGAGGATGTTGTTTCTCTACTTATTGATGATGCCCAACTGCAAGAAAAACTGAAAGAAATCCCACTTCAGGTCGGTAAATCTCACCCTTATTTTTCAAGTCAGCAACGGCTTGTATAGTTCATTTACACTTGAGTTGGTACCTGTTTTCCAAAGGTTTTTGTGTATGTTTTCTTGCTTATTTTAGGCCAAGGATAGACAAAAGAGAAAAATTGGGACAAAGGGTATTAGGATAGATGCCGAGGGTGACGCATCTTTAGAAGATATCACAAATGACGGATCCCAACCAAATGGTTCCGAGGCCTCAGCCGATCCTGAGAAAGCTACTCCTGGTAGTAGTAAGAAGGTACCAAATTCTCTCAGTTTTTTTTCCGTACATAGATAAATTTATCCGCAACCTCCATTATTCTGAAGGTCAACCACCTCACATATTGCCTCATACCTTCTGTATACAAAATTTTTTATATGTATATTGATATATATGTGTATGCATTAATTTTGTATTTGATGATTGCAGAGAAAAGCTACAACAGATAAGCCAACTAACTCAAAACCAAGGTCCCAAAAACCTTCCAGAAATGATGACTCAGCGCCCGCTAGCTCAAGACTGACAGACTATGAATTGGACGAAGATACCCTCCCAAGTACGCAAGATCAGAGACCGAAGAGACCCAAGAGGGCAACAAAGAGCGTGAACGAAACTCTCGAACCAGCATTCACTGCTCGACCAGTTTCAGCAGCGCAAGAGAACAGCCCTGGTTTCGGTGCAGGAAACAATTTTCCAAGTGGGTAATAGAAATCGAGATCCCAGTTTTGGTTTTTGAAACAGGCCCTCTTTTTGTCTGAAGATAAATGCGAGTCACTTCGTAGATACGAGTAATGACTGGAAATAGGAATTGCCTTTTGAGCTGAGATTGACGAACTCGATTCTCAAAGGATGGGCGGAAGCAGGCCCACATACATTGTTACAATCTGTAGTATTATGCATATAGATTATTTTGTTCAGACTTCCTATGCCAGATTCTGCTGGTTGGCCTGGAAGATTTAGAATGTACAGATAGGGGTTAGGGCTTCTCATCTCTCTATACGCAATGATTGTAGTAAACATACATAAGATCGCAAGTTTTTCGCAAATGAGCAGAAATTAGATAACGTTTTTGAGAGTTGAGCTATTCAGCTGAAATGAAATGAGCTTTTGCTGAGTCTCTGGTAAACATATATCATACGTTGAGATTACCGACAAAGAGGTAGAACAGAGTCCGCGCCTTTGAATGAGTAGACATGTATGTATACATGCTTATTCGCAGAACACTGGTCACTAAAGTGCACAAGTGTGATCTGAAGTAAATAATCAATTTTTTATATACGACTGGCCTTGGATTATTGAGTGTTGTCTTTCGATCATATAAAAAGAGAGGGCAATGTCGTTGCCCATAAGAGTAAATATCCCATTTTATAAATATTTATGGAAATGTCTCTTGTTATGATCAAGATAACAGTTCAAAATAAGAAACAACACAATAAGGAACCAAAGCTATCACCTTTTCCAAAATTTGGGACTAAATCAATCGTCTTTTCAAAGCTTTTGGGGTGATTAATGTTTTAGTTGAAACTATAAGAACCAAATGATTGGGACGATTAGTTGAAATCCATCTTAAATAATAAGAAAATAATTTTTGTAGAAAGAAAACAAAATACGAAACTCACCTTAATTTTCTCTTAAAATTATATATTTTTATATACGAAATGATTGCACTGTATCAACATAGAAAATATCCAATTAATTTTCAACAGCCTAACAAAATATAAATAATAACAGTTCAACTGTTGTGTTGGTTGCTAATTCAAGCTAAATACGAAGTGTGGTTAGCAAAATCTCGTATTTTCTCTTCCATTTCTGCAATGAGGTTACCTTTGATTCTGTGGGTTATTTTTCATTTTTTGTTTTGGTTGCTGGGTACGCGAGATTTATAGCTTGATGCTGTTTTTAGTACCAAATGTTCTTATTTTACAATGACTTAAGTGGGTTTGCTTCCATTATTTGAGTTTTGAAATTTTTATTTGAATTAGCCTATAGTTTCCTATTTTGGGTATCATAGTGCAGTAATTAAGATAAAAAAAATTCTAGTTTGGCTGAAGTTTTTCTGGGTAAAAAGCAGGCTTTTTTGGAAGTTCCGGTGAAACGTAGGCTGAGCCTAGCTTAATTCTACCACTTTTTTGGGTCCAAGAAGAAAAAAGCTTATTTTTGTTTGGTTACAGCTTTTGAGAAAAAAAATTAGCTTTTTTTAGACCAAGGAAAAGCTTAGCTTTTTTAAGCTGAAGAAGCAGAAAACTCACTTTAAAATCTGAGCAGCAAAATGCATATTAGCTTACAAGCAAAAACCAAAAAGCTTGAGCTTAAACACTGCAACTAAACAAGCCATTAGGTTAGCTAGAACAAAAATGGGCCTTAAGTGTCAGAATTAAATTTGTGCTAAAGTTTGATTATTATTCGTATGTTCAGTGCTCTCTTGAGGTTATCGGTATCTTCCATGTTTCTAACTCTGCATCGTATTTATTCATAGTGTTGTTTGTCTGGTCTCTTTTGGTGATTTTGTAGATATTTCTTGCCTCTCCTAGAGAAGGTTGTGGCAGTTTTGAGAACTTTGGATCACTCATGGAGGATGAATTGGCTCCAATGTTAAATGGTATTGATGCTTATCATATTTTCCCCCTCAATATTCAAATTTTTTTGCTATCTAAATTTATCTATTTAAAAATCATTTTTTTGAGAGAAATATCTGTTCTGTCACTGCCAAAGTTTGTTAAATTCACATATGACAATGTGATCGACGAGGTCGACTGTTGCATTGAGAAAAATATTTGGAGGAACATTGTCCTATTAATTGAGGAAAGAAGTGGTTGAACTCTGGCCGGGTAAGCTCCGGAAGGCAATCCAGAAAGTCACCTTGGTTCTTCCGAAAACACGGATCAGATGAACACTGACGATTTGAAGGACGGTGATGATGCCACTAAAGCGCCAATTCAGGGAGATTAAAATCCTTATGGGGACTTCACCATGGAGGCTGCCATATCATCTGATGATGTTATACATGCTTGGTGATTCGGGGCTAGAGATTATATTAGCAACTTTCTTCCAGTAGCAAGCGACTCGACCAACTTTAGAGCTTCTCTTTGCGATGCTCAAGGCTATGAAGATCCACAGAAATACAAAGTGAGTTTTTGTTGTACTATAAGTCATCTTTTGGTGCTGGCTTTTTAGGTTCCTTCTTTTCCTCTTTCTATTGTTGCCTGTTTAATTCTCTGTTTCTTCTTGTAAGCAGAATTTTTCTGCGAAAAGGCAAAAGTGATTAAGCAAATGGTGTCTAGTTTGTGCTTCTTTCAAGTATCTTTTTCCTTCTGTGTAGAAGCTGGCTTCCAATTTCTAAGTGGGTTTTTAATAAGCATATGATCTTGTTCTTACAGTTTGATGATGCTACTTCTGCTATATTAACACCATAATTTGGAGTAAACATGTTCTACTTTTTCATTTTTTGTGCTTTTCTTTCTTTTCTTCTATATTATGTATAAGTTCTCACTGAGAGAGATCTATAATTCTTTTGTCATTGACAATTGATTGTTTAAGAATACATATATATCTTGTTTTAAGGCCATGCTAGATTGCTACAATCTTCTTTCACAAACTTTTATTGTGCTGAGTTCATGGAAAATTGATAAATTTAAGAACTACAGGAAAGATCCGTCAAACAATAGAATGCCATAGAGATCACTGTTGCTTTTTTTAGTAAAATAAAAACACTATTTTCGACAAGCTTGTATCTGCGCTATCAAGTCTGTTCCTAGCACGTTCTTCATTACTGTAGACATCATCATTTCGATATTGTGTTCCGTTGGGGAATATTAGCTGGCCAGGAGATAAGAGGCTCAAAGGGTCACCGTTTATTTTGTTCAGCCAGAATGTTTTCCATTGGTCGGAATTGTGCCTATAATAAGCTCTCCATTGGTCGTAAGTAATATAATAGGGAAGATACTCTTTCACGTCAAGTCTGGTTTCTTGACAGAATGCCAGCACATTTCTGTTTTCGTTTAAGAGGCGGTCTAGCACAACCGAAGGAGATAGTCGGATAGGAAAGTAACTAAGTATTTAAGATAGTCGTCTGGTACAACCAAAGAAGTCTTGTCGCTCCATCTGCAAGGGAGAAAACAAGTACTGGTTGGCATTTCTTATCGAAAGGAAAAGTAATTCTTATAAAGTTTTGACGATGAATAGGCTTGTAAACTAAAAAAATTTACTATAAAACAAAAACGATGCCTTACGTCAACTTGTTGAAGGGGCAGATGATTATGGGACCATACACCGATAGTGTAACAATCTTTCCAAAGACTTCGTCGACAAATCTGTCAATGGCCCTAGCGGGAACCATGACACTTAGCCATGGGTGAGGGATATCCCGGGGTCCCTTTTGTCTGCGCACTAGTTCATTGGACGTTTGGAAAACGATGTTTGATGATGGTATTCAAGATCTGTAAGAACATAGGCGTGAGAAGTTAATCACCTGGTCGATTGCATTGGCCTCATTTGGGTCATAATATTTTACTACTTCTATGGTAAATTGAGGTTTACAGTTCGAGCTGAAATGGTTTGCTCGAAGAGGGTTTTCAGTCAAGTAGGAGGATCCCCAGTCTGCGACATGGTAGCTGGATGAGCCAGGAGTTGGTAGGTTGACAAATCCTTCTACATAGTCAAACGTGTCTTCAGCTTTTATTAGAGACTCCTGATCCTTTGCCATGGTTGCGAAATCAGAATAAATGGCTCTGATCCACTTTGCCTGTCAAAATATGCTCATGTGAACCAAGGCCAACATGTTTTCCTACATATTTATATGCATATTTTTGAATCGTGAGATATGGAGTTTTACCCTCGTGGGTGCGGGTTCCAGAACGATTCTTGCTTTGGTAATGATGCCAAACTGTCCTAGCCCTCCAAGAACACCATAAAATAGGTTGCAATCATCTACCTTCCTTTATGCCGACCTTATTTTTTGCACGGTCACCAATAGCTAAGGCAATAACGTGTTTATTGATTTATTCTCACTATTTCTGTCTCTGTATACCAAATTTTGAAGAGTGAAAATAAAACCTATGAAACTGACGAGACGTGTGGGAATTTTCGATCTAAATTCTAAACATTGTTGTTTAAATGACTTTAATATACTCATATACATATATCAAAACATGCAAGTATCTACAGTAATTTCTGAAACCTGAGGTTTGTCCCAGTAATTTTCAGAGACTTAGGTTGATACCACATTTATTTTTTTTCTGAGATAATCATATGGGTATACAGATAGTAAAAAACAACATAATCAGTAAGATAACAGGAATAATATTAATTAATTAATCATTAATATTCAAGTTTTACCCGTGACTATTTCGAGCTGAAGGACCTTATATCATTGGCCCTTGTCGGAACGACTGTCTGCTAAGTCCACCATTGGATAGAACTCCCCCCACAGTGAGATATAGGTACTCTACCCATGATGATGGGATGGGCCCGACTTTGAGACTCTCGTTCAATACATTTATTAATAATTTTCGACCTGACACATCAACAAGCGGAGGGTCTGCGATGGTGTTAAAGGACATAGTTGGTCCCGGGAGGGACATCATGTCTATGACCACCCCTTCAAGGACCTGTGCTTGGCCTTGGATGGAATGGCCCATGCCCCCTGTGGCAATCTTGATTGGTTCAACAGTCACCGTGGCTCTGTCGTAAAGTCGTTTCACGAGAGACGCAATATCATTAATCCATTTAGGATAGAATACTTCTTTTGGTACGTTATGTACCATACCTCCATAGTACCTGGATGCATATTCAACTTTTTGATAGCCTTGAGTGGTCCGTCTTTTTTGAGATGGAAAAAGGAACACCTTGTGTTCCGTGTTGCAAAATAGATGTCTAATGGGGTGTAATTTATAGAGAAGATCGGTGTTTCCTTCTTCCTCTGGATAATTTTTGATGAGAAAATAGCAAGTCCTGTGTTTCCTTTATAATAATGATGTTTGAGGAGAGAATTTTTAAGGCCAGAAATGAACATTTACTATTTGTTTTATTTTCTATTTTTCGCTTAATTGCATTGTCTAATTTTCTAATTGCATCCTTAATTGCAATGATCAGTCTTATTGTATTAATTCATTCTTAGTAATGGTATAAGTATTGTTGAAGATATAAACAATTAGGAAATAAAATAAACATTTCATTTAGCAAGAAATGTCCCAATTGAACACGAGATTTACCATTTTCATGTTGTGGATTCATGTCGAAAATCCTACTCTTATTATGGGTAACAACGGAATATTCTTAGCCATGATTTGGACTAATCAGGACACAGTATCTCGGTTTAAGCTCTTTGCAGTGAGTTGGGACATATGTCTACGCAACTAAAGCAATACAACATTATAAAGTGAGCGATGCTATTGCCATATATTTAGTCAATATCTTCTTTTCTGTTAATAGTAGTCTCAAAGCTGGTACGAATGGTACTATTCTATTTAATGTGCGTTTGTAAGTGTCATTTAATTTCTTACTTCGTACTTTGAATTTCATATGTCATTCCACTGAATTTTGAAAGTAAATGACGAAAATAATAACGAAAACAGATGTGACTCGTATTCGTGTCCTTGTGTTTGAGGCTGCTTATGTTTTCAACATGTTATGATTAACTTAGCAGACACTGAGGCAAGATGGTTATTCCTGAGTCTTTATCATTACTACACTACAGATAGAGACAGAGTAGAAGGACGTCTCGATGAACATAAAAAGTGTTCCCCTAACTTTTTTTTGCATTGGTATAGAATCTTGATTTAGTATTTGTCAACTTCTTGGTTCAAATTTGTTTGAGATGAGCTATTAATTTGAAATCAAGAATATTCACTTGACATCAGTGACCATTAGGCCTTAAATCTCATTGCTAAAAGAGCCTCTCCATATGATCTATACTTCACTTTTCTCTTTTATTATGAATAACAGTTTGCATTAGGCCTTATTTCAAAGAGTAGCCCCTACCAAATTGTAAATGATTTGAAATATCCCAATCTGCTTC
>MKEJ01048780.1:0-18846 GCA_001753735.1 Embelia ribes | reverse complement strand
ATTTGCTCAAACACTAGCCAATTGTATACGAAAAATTCGCTTCAACAATTTTTACTCCAATCCAGACCTAAATTGATGCATTTTCTTCACTTTTACCTAAAATATACAATAATTCTCGTAAAATAATAATTATTCACATATTATGCATAAATTACACTTTAATAATATAAATACACTGTTTTAACACCTAAAATATGTAATTTTTAAAGCACAATCACACCCCCTACATACACATTGCTAGTCTCTAATAGTACAAATATCACGAATGCATGCAACTGTTAAGACCATGCAACTCCAAAACAATAATACAAATAAGATAAAAGAAAAATAAAAAACAAAGCGTCTCCAATAGATGAAAAAAAGAAAAAATAAATAAAAAATACATGAAGTAGCTAGATTTAGTGCCCAATAAAGTTGGGTCAGTACACTTAGCTACCCAAATTTATTACTGTAGCGCGAGTGCTAAATTCTATTAATTGCAAAAACCGGGTTATAAAAAGGCAAATTCACTTTTTCTCTTTCATTTTCCTTTTCTTCTCTCTCTAGCTCTCCATCTTCCGAGGTGATCCCTACACCACCATCTCCATCTCCTCCCCAGACCCACCTCTATCTCCCCAAGCGAGGATCAAGAACTCCGTTGACAGCACATCATGGGTAGCCCAGCTCGGAGCTGCTCTTCCAACTCGTCATCTACCTACTACAGGATCACTGTTCACTTCGGCCAACCTTGTCTCCACCTTCGCCAGCCCTGTCTCTACCTCCGCTAGCCCCGCCAGCCACCTCTGGCAACCCCATCAGCCACCTCTGGCCCAATTTCGTTTCGATATTTATTAATCATTCCTGATTCAATCTTTGTTTTAATGATAATATGTAAGAAAATACCCTTAAATACTATAGTTTTCCATTTTATAGTATAATCATCCTAATTTTCAATTTTAATTGTTTGGGTTATAGCCTCTCCTAAATTTGATATTGGTGGTGTTTAAAGTCCTAACTTGAAATTTTATAAGTTAGGGTCATGTACGCCTCCATAACGACTTGTGGGTCACGGGGTTGTTTCCTTGGCAAAAGTCTATCTAGAAACAGGGTAAGGTTGCATATATCAGACCTTTCCATACCCTGCAGTGTAGTGCGGAATATATATGTATATATATATGTATGTATGTATAGGGAATGCATTTCATGTAAGAAAAATCACCCTAATTTCTGGAGTTTTTCATAGTAGACAATGATCATCCCCAATTTTTAGGATTAATTTGAATATTTTGTTGCTTAGTTACTGAAAATAGCTACTCAGTTGGGGAACTTCACTATTTATTGTATCTCTAAAGCTTTAGAGACCCATATTCAGTGATTGCAAATAGCTACTTTGTTGGAAATGCTCTTAGGGTCATATTGAAGCGTTGTGCCTTGTGCAACCTATATTTTGCAAAAGGAACGGTGCAAATTACAGTTGTCTTCGTTTTATATGTTACTTCAAGTAAACCGATAAATATGTGATGCAATATGGTTTTGCTTTCTTCTCTCCACTTGGAAGTGCTTGATCTATTGTTCAAATCAGTCCCCCGCCTAAATCCACTTCAACTCCTTGTTACAGCTCTTGCTGTAAAATGAGATCATGTTTCTAATTGGTGTTTGACGTTGGAAAAAAGCCGCATTTTTTACTGAAAGCTTAGGTTTCCTAGAACCAACTATGCCAAATTAAACGAAGTAAATTGAAGTCAAAACTGTCAAGTTGACAATTGTACATGAAGGCTACAACTCCCGCTTCCTGTGGCTTTAAGTATGTGTTCTCTTCCTTCCATATGAAGTTTTTAACCCCCATGTTTACTCAAATATGTACTCAAGTTGGATTTTTCGGAATGTATTTGCTTGTGTTATGGTCCCTGCTCTGATTTAGTATGAGAAATAGCTGCATCGTATTGCTTTTTGTTGCATCTCTGTAACTAATCATATTTTATTAGGGTTACTAAAAATCAAATTGATTATGTGAATACAGGGAGAGTAGCCTAATAGCTAAGAAGCACATACTGACATATAGATGCATTGTGCACACGCGCACAGGCACAGGTTCAATGACTTTAAAAAAAAGGCAAAACGGATATGATTGGGATTCAATATTCTTTTGATTTTTAGAATTTTTTTTTTTGGTTATATATATATTAGTTGTTGCATATAGGGAATCACCAAAAATATGAAATATTACCTGTTTGGTTAACATCTAGCTTTCAGTATTCAATTTTCAAAAGCTGAAAAGTCGTTTGTTTATCAACTTTCTAGATTCAACTTTCAAAAGTTTTCTTAGAAGGGAAATTCTGAAAACTCATTTTTTTAGCTTTTCAGTTTTTCAAATTAAGAAAGAAAAGATGAACCATATTTTCAAAAACAAATATAATTTAATTTTCTATTTTCATTGTATATTTGCAATTTAGTTTTTATATCTCAAATCCTACTAAAAAATATTTTATTTTGAAATTAGAATATATGATTATTATGATTTCTTTAATATTTGTTTAAATTAAAAGGTGTTTTGATTTATTTTATATTATCTTCCACTATTATTTTTTTCTAATTTGAAATGTAATAATAATAAATTAGAAAAAAAACATATGATTGAAAAATTCTGTGGGAGATTGAGGGTCGAAGAAAGTTGAATTTGGCAATATGATTGCTAATGGCTTGTGGTGTTTCAACTTTCTACTAATATTTTTCACACTTTCAAAATTACGTACACCTTTTTTATTTTATCATGTATAAATTAGAGAATTAGAAAATAATTCTTGCACAAAATAGTCAAGCTTTAAGTTCGCCTTTTTTATTTTATCATGTATAAATTAGAGAATTAGAAAATAATTCTTGCACAAAATAGTCATCTTTTAAAGCTTAATTTTAAAAAAAAAAAAATATTTCAGTTTTACAGCTTGAAAACTATTTTTCAAGAGTTGCTACCAAACAGGTTTTCGTATACAAAAAACTGTTATAAAAAAACTCAAATGCTAGCTTTTAAAAACTGAAAACTGAATTGCTAACCAAACGGGGTGCTTTTGGCTTTCCTCTTTATGGAAGATTTCATATGAAAGTAATTAAGGTTCATGCAATGTATGCTTTTTTAGGTGCTAAGTTAAAAGACGAAACAACTTGGACTCTATTTCTTCCTCAAGTCACATTTTAAATCTCAGGGCATCACATTCATATTTGTTATTTCACACATCAGTGTGATCAGTGTTTGTGGCAAAATGCCATAACCATGCACAACGGCATAGACCAGATAACAACTGTGCTATAAATGAATGCATAGAGGATAATGTAATCATGGTTTGGTTATTATTATTTTATGGTAAGAAATATGTTGAAAGAAACCATGAAAAATTAAGTTCTACAAATATGTCAATAAGTTTGCCTTGACCTTGTGAACTATATATGTAATTGAAATTGAACATATCTCAGTGCAATTTAGAATTTAGATTATCTGTTACCATTTCACAAATAATATCTAATTTCAACTCAAGTAGATATTAAGTATATGTAGGTCATTAACCTTGGATATGCCATAAGGACTCTCCGACACGCATTTTGAAGTTTTTGAAAAAAGTATAATTTAAGAGACATCAATCTGATTATCTGATGTGTTTCAAAGTGTTCGCATAGTATGTGTCTGATACATGTCGGGCATGGACATGGCGTCCATTTTGATGTGTCTGTGCTTCCTAGCCAAATAGGCTATGGCTGCATTGTTCATTCTGTTTTGTCCTCTAAGATCTACTAAATTCACTTTATCATTCTTGATTCTTTCTGTAGACAAATTCTGGGGATATTGCTGGGGCTAAGGCTGGAGGAATTCCATCAATGGCAGGCGATGCAGGTTTACTTGGGTAGGAAAATTGTGCACTCACTAGTTTTATATAGTCGTATGATTTAAATTTTGATTTAGTTATGTTGCTATGTTACGACATCTACTTTGCACGACTAGTCTACACTGCATGTTTTTTATGCTTATCGTTGATTGCGATGATGTCGGTGCAGATGGGCCATGAGTTCCTTGACTCATAAAGGCAAACCTTCTGAGCAAGCCTCACTGTCTTCAGCGAATTCTACTTCCCCTGTAATTCCTGAGGTCTCAAGTGCCACCTCGGGTATGTGTCTTGATATTGCACCAACATGTCACAACTTTGTATTTTGTCTCTGTGATCCATTTTTTTTCTGAACGTGGTTTGTGTGATTATTTATTGCTATGGTGGAATAATCTACGCTTCAGGAAATATTGATCTTTCACTTGATCCAGAATTGACTTTGTAGCTAATTTATGTACATTAACTGGTGCAACTCTTAAGATTTTTGCTCAATAGTAATTGTAAAAGAAGCAACTAAATTGACTTCAAGTTGTTTGTGTGATCCTTTCTGATTCATTTATTTATTGACACGAATATCCAACCTTATTCACTAATCTTATCATCTGTTCGTTTTTTTTTTATCATCTGGGTTTCTTTTATGTGGTTTTAGTAAGAAATCATTATTTAACCCCACCTTGGAATTTTTGGCAAATAGTGAACCTTTGAGCCCGGTTACTTTATCCTTTCGACAGTACTGAGCCTTTTTATCCACTTCTTTTCTTGTGTATTGTATTAGAGTTTTTGTTTATCTTTGTATACATGGTTTTATATCATCGTGCACTGCATCAGTGTTATATCATCATGAACTGCACTTGGCGTTGTATCTTTATGCATTGCACTTTATGAGGAAAATGTTCTTTTCTATTTTTTTCCCTCCCCCTGTGTGTTTCCATACTCGAGGAGAGGAGGGTAATACTTATGCTCACGTCTTTTTGGATGATGCAGTTGGCTTTTTTGGTCTTCTTTCAGAAGCTTCTCATTTTTGTTTGGATACTATGATCTAACTTTACGTTCTTTGTCCTTCATATTATATGATGACTTCAGTTGGTACAAGTATAGTTCCGGTAGTACGTGTAAACTCTAGCTCAGATATAACTGATATACGAACTCCCGAATCCCCTACTTCGAACGATGGCTGGGGAGAGCTTGAAAATGGACTTGATGAAGAGCTTGAAAGTGAGAAAGACGGGTGGGATGATATAGAACCACTTGAGGAGCCCAAGCCACCTGCAGCTCTTGCAAATATCCAAGCAGCACAGAAGCGACCCGTCTCACAGCCTAAACTCCAAGGTAAATACTGTTTGTTGTCTAAAAGATTTCTAGTTGATAGAGCAGAAGGTCGTAATTATTCTAAACTCCAAAAGCAATATTTATAGTTCATAGTTGGTTTATGATTGAACTGTGCAAAAAGGAAGGGGTTTTAACGAAAAGCAAATTTCAAATGTCGAAGTTATTATGTTGCTCAGAATCAACCATCTTATTGGCCCCTTTAAAAAGAAAAGGAAAAAGAATCTAACATTTTTCTGTACTTGCCAAATAGTTAAGGTGGACACCAATTTTGCTGATTGTGCATTTATATTAGTTCTGCATTAGAACTTTTCTGTGTTTATCTTCAAAATACTTCCTTTGTTTCTTTACGCATTCGAGTGTGACCTGTTGGCATCATATGGAGATGTTAAACCAGCATCCTTATGGCATTGGTTGTGCAAGTCTAATTAGGTACAAGGGGATCAGTTCAAGTGAAATAAGTCGCCCTTTGTTTTAAAAAATAAAAAATAAAAAAAAAATAAAGACTTTTCATAATAATCATTCATTTTAGTAGAAGCATTCTCAGAATGCAACAATTCCATTTTATATCCTCATTTTCTTTCCTATTTTTTAAAGTGGTAGTGGTCATTCCACTTCTCTATAATATTGATAGGATAGGTCGCTTACCATTCCCTTCATGATTCTACTCCCTAGTATACCACCTCAATTCAATTGCATCACGTTATAAATTAAGTTATTTGCCTTTCATTAGCAAGGAGCCCTATCACCTTTGTGGCTCACCTTAGTTTTCCGATATTCTCTTGTTTTTCAAGCTTATTTGCTATTCATTTGCTTACTTGTAAACGCTTTCACATCTTTTCATGGGCAGCTTCAAATTTGCGATCAAAGGCTACAGTGAAAATGCCAAAAGACGAAGACGAAGATTTGTGGGGATCGATAGCTGCACCTGCTCCAAAATCAGCATCAAAACCATTGAACATCAAATCAAGTTCAACGGTGGATGATGATGACCCATGGGCTGCCATTGCTGCTCCCCCACCCACCACCAAGGCCAAGCCATTGTCAGCTGGTCGAGGACGGGGCAACAAACCTGTTGCTCCAAGGTTGGGTGCTCAAAGAATCAATCGAACTTCCTAATCAGGAATATAAAAATGCAAGCCTGGGGAAATGAAAGTTGAAAAACACAAAGGAAGAGAAGAGAAGAGGGTTGAGTGAAAAGGATAACAGGTTGAAGTCCATTTTTGTACATCTATAGTATTACTTTTGAATTGGGTGGAGTGTTCATGGCAAAATATAATGAGACTAGGTTGTGTTAAGGTGTTATATACATAATTTCATTTTTCTTTGTATATTATTCATTCAATCAGCATTGTTGTATTTGACTTAAATCGTTCTCCCAATATGTGATTGTCTTTGTATTCGACATGAACCTTTCGTGTTACATTTTCCCGTTTCTGAGGTTAATAATATTTTTATTGAACTGTCGAACAAAAGCTGTAAAGTTCATATTCTTCCAATGTTTGATATCTTCTTTTGAGAGGCTGTCTAAATATGTAACTAATGGTATTAGCAGCAAAAACAAAGAGTCCAAATCCTCTACTTTTGATGTCCTATATCTTCTTGAGGAGTCCATAAAACAATCTTAGAAGTACGTGTTTAGAATGTGAGATGGATCATTTCCATTACATCTTTGTTGTGTGGTTTACTTCCGAAATTGAAGCATGCAATAATTTCACATCTCGGGTTATGCCTTATCCGTTCCTAAACGAGCGCGGTTTTGGCGGTTCAGCCCTTAGCAAAATTTCTAAGTCTGCATCTCAAAATTCAACGGAATTATTTTAGTAGTTGATCGTTAATCAAACTTTTTAAGTTCTCATCATTATTCACCGAACCAAATGCACAAAAACACAAGGTTAAAAAACACAAGAATTCATACAAGAAAGACCAAAACAAGAACCTGTAAACAAGCAAAATAAAAACAATGCCAAGCCCTGTTATTATGAGCTCATGAAGTCTCTCCCCAACCTGATTGGAAGTTTCTGATTTGTTAAAAACAACAAAATTAGAGATAGCTCATGAAAATTTAAATTTGGTTTTAATATAATTATTTCTTCTTTCAATCTGGTTTTGTTTTTTATTTGAAAATTTTACTTCCTCAATCAATTATGGGCATTAATAAACTTTCAACTGAACACAACGAATGGAAATTGTTCTTGAATTTGAAAAGAGGGTGTATAATATGGTTTCTCCACCTCCAATCAAAACTAAATTTATCTCTGCCTCAAATAACTGTAAAAGAAAATTTCCTTTTAAATCTTTTTTTTTTCTTTAGAGAGAAGCACAATAATGGAAAATTATTATTATTATTATTATTATTTTGTTTTCCAAATTGTATTTTCAAGATCTCGATGACGAAAGAGTTGATTACTTGTATTTCCAATATGATTTAGGAGTCTTGCCCATACAAAAAGTCTCTTCCTCAAACTACTAATAATCAGAGTTTTTCAAATCACATTGCAATGTTTTTGTTTGCACCATTGCTGATACGTTGCAAAGTTCACTTTATATGAACTTCTTCAATTAACTCTAATCATCCATAAAAGCCAAAAGTCGGATAATTGCATAAGATATTATGATCACTTTGTTCACAAAATTGACTCAAACAAATGTATTAATTAGAGATTAAACCCTTAAGTTGCTAACCGAAAAAGAAAGTAGACATCTTCAACTTGTTCGTGCAAGCGAGGAGAGTGATATTGTTTGAACAAAAGAAATAACTAACGAGTACAAAAATTATTCAAGCCACGTCACACTAGGTCCCGTGTGGACGTCGTAACTAATCTTCATGCGACACAACAATAAGCCGATGTTTTCTTAGAGAAAGTTTAAACTAAAATCTACGAATGTTTGATCGAACTTAATTTCCTCAACGCATCATCTTCAGCTTTTGTTTGGTATCAATTCGCATCTCAACTTCTTTACATCCGATAGCTTGAGAGGTTTTAGCATAAACTTGTGAGCACCTTCCTCTAAACACCTGTTCCTCAAAATTACGGATTTTTAAAATTATTAAGTGGAAAGTAGTAAATTTTGAAAAATTGTTGAAACTTAATTTGAGAATCGATGAGATTATTACTTGTTTATGCGCATTGGTATATTCTCCGATGATACGATAACAACCGGAATCTCCTTCATGACATTCGATTCCTGCTAAAAAATACTTCTTAAAATTTTTTTTTATGGGGTGTTAAAGTTGCATAACAACAATTTCACACTAAGAAATATGATCTCGGGTGGATTTTTTTCAAATTATAAAAGGAGCTATAGCCCCAAACTCATGGTCCTTCCCAACGACATAGGTACGTACAGTTTTTTGCATGTTTTTTTTTTATATGTATATAATTACCCTCTCTTTTAATAATCATATGGACGGATGAAGTATAACCTTCTTCAACCCCCTTAAAAGATTTTATATAACATTCAACAATCCTAATATCCTAATTCTGTATTTGTCCGGTATTTTATTACTCCCTGTTCATAAATAATTGAACATTACGTTTTTTTAGGAGACTTAAAATATAACAATTTAATATTTGAATGTAATAAAAATATCAAATTTATATTTTTGAATTCATAAATAATTGAACATTACGTTTTTTTAGGAGACTTAAAATATAACAATTTAATATTTGAATGTAATAAAAATATCAATTTTACATTTTTGAATATAACATGAGGATAAATTTTATATTTTTGTTACATCCAAATGCTAAAATATTATATTTTAAGATTTTTTTAAATAAAATGTGTTGTCTAAATATTTGTGAACGGAGGTGGGAGTATATTATGTTCATTGATCATTTCTTTAAAATAAGATTATGCATAGAATCTAATGACACAGGCGCCCTATAAGTTTGGTACAAAATCATCCATACGTGAACCACTTTCTTAAAAAATATTGATGAGGGGGAAAAACAAGTTAGCTATTGAAATTTCAATATTTCGAGACACTAGACATAGTGTTATTAGATTTCTGAAGTATGATATAATACTTTTAAATAAAAAACTATGGGCAAAATATATATGTGTACATGTAGAATCATGGATTGCATATTTGGTAATGATACTATCAAAAGTGTCAAGATTATTTTGTGATAAATGATGCATTTAATATTATGTTAATTTAAATTTAGAAGATTATGTCATATCAAAAAAGAGAGGGAAAAGATTGAGAAAAGATTTAAATTCATCATCCCTTAAACATTTTTTAAATTCTTCCCTTAATTTGATTCACTAATAAAATACTTGATGCTAAAAAGATTCAGTAAAAATTATAATTTTTTTTATTATTCTCCAAAAATTGTCAATCTTCTTTAAAAAAAAAAAAAAAAGGAATCTCCAAAGTCAATCATGTTTGACTAGAATTTACTAGAAATTTGGAGAAGAGAGAAGCAATGTTATCACAAAAATCAAATAAATAATGACTCATTTTGAAAATTGGCAAGCAATGATGAGAAAATATATGTAATTATGAAAAAATAAAAAATTTCAAAAGTAATTCTATAAATATTAAAAAAATTTATCATCATTACAAAAAAATGATTAAATACGTCACGTATCCTGGTACTAGTTTTGAAAGTGGAAATTACGGTATCATAAATGAGTTTTTAGAAAATCAAATTTTCTGAATCTAAAATAATTTCATATTAATTATGCATTAAAATATTAATTCTAAAACAAAGCACAACTTTGTTGTGTGTAATACCTTGACTTTTTTGAGTAATTCATAGCCTGTCATTCCTGGCATACAATAATCAGTAATTATCAAATTCACTTTGGATCCCTACAAAAATAGAAAAACAATAATAGTATTTAAAAATAAGTCTTTTGAGCCAAGCTTGCAAGAAAAAGATACAAAAACCCTAAAAATTCAACTCACATTATTGTTCAAAATATGATTTCCATCATTTTCCAAGCCCAAGTACTCAGATGCTTTCAGTGCATTTTCTGCAATAGTCACTGCAATAATAAACCATAATTAACCAAAAATTTACTTACATTTTTCGGGAGTCCGAAATTAGGCAGAAAGTTATCCTATTTGATGAAAATAAATCAAATGACCCATTTGTAGTTCAATTAAGAATCTTTATTTTTATGATCATTCATATTTTCATATTTTTATGATAATTCATATTTTCTTGTAATTGAATTTGCTAAGGTTTGTTAATATTAGAAAAATAACTGTGAAAGGGACCAAATACGTTACTTTTCTTAAATTTGAGACTGACTACACTGACTAAAATTTTAAAACTACATATTCAACCCCAAAATCATATCTATAACATTTACACCCACTTTCTTATTTCCTTTTAGTATTTTCTCCTATATTGTATCAATTCGCATTGTGCCAAGGAGAGCCTCAGCCTCCGGAATCCGAAATTTCACGTCAAACGTTGGAAATTTTTTAATAATTTAAACTATACAAACCCATGAAAAAAAATAAAACTATTTATATAAATCAATAGGTTCTGGTCCCTACCAGTGACGTATTTATACTGAGGCAAGAGGGGACAATTGCCCCTGGTAACTATGTGTTTCTATTATATAATATAGGTCTTTTTATCGAGATGGGACATGTGAGTCCCAAAATTACATAATCGATCTACATGTTTTCGTAATTACATATATGGTGCATTTTTCGCGAGTCCGAAATTGAATTCTAAAATTAAGCTCTAACTCGTAATTTTTATTTATTTTTTTAACTCAATCTCCCAACTATTTCCTTGGACACTTGCAAAAATATTATATTGGGATAATTACAGCAATTGTTCCCATTGCATCGCCCGAATTCTATTCGGTCGCTGCAATTTTAGTTGCGACACTAATTGTCTACAAATTTTTAATATGTGACACGGGTGGTTTTCTTTAAAGGCAGAAAGTTATCCTATATGATGAAAATAAATCAAATGACCCATTTGTAGCTCAATTAAGAATCTTTATTTTTATGATCATTCATATTTTCATCTTGTAATTGAACTTGCTAAGGTTTTTTTATATTAGAAAAATAACTGTGAAAGGGACCAATTATGTTACTTTTCTTAAATTTGAGACTGACTACAGTGACTAAATTTTAAAAACTACATATTCACCCCCAAAATCATATCTATAACATTTACACCCACTTTCTTATTTCCTTTTAGCATTTTGTCCTATATTGTATCATTTCGTATTGTGCCAAGGAGAGCCTCACCCTCCGGAATCGGAAATTTCATGTCAAACTTTGGAAATTTTTTAATAATTTCAACTATACAAATCCACGAAAAACAAAAAATAAAAATAAAAATAAAAACGAATTATTTATATAAATCAATAAGATCTGGTCCCAACCAGTGGCCTATTTATATTTAGGCAAGAGGGGACAATTGCCCTTAGTAATTATGTGTTTCTATTATATATCATAGTTTTTTTTATCCAAATGGGACAGATGGGCCCCAAAATTACATAATCGGTCTACATGTTTTCGTAATTACATATATGGTGCATTTTATATAATTCGTTATAAGAGATGACGAATTAGTTAAAATATTTTAAGCAATTCGTTATATCATACAGTGAATTAATATTTTAATTTTTTATATAATTTGCCAGACGAATTGCTCAATATAAGTATAATTTTTATATAATTTTTTAAACAAAAATGTGTAAAAATAATGGGGCTTTATATAATTTTTTAAACAATTCACCACACGAATTGTGTAAGTATAATGGGGCTTTCATGTTGAGCAACAATTCGCCTGGCGAATTTAACCTAATCTGAGTAATCAAAATATTAATTTCGAATTGACCCAAGATTAACAATTTCCATTGAGAATTGGTTCAAACTTTAAAATAATAATTCACCATATAATACGACGAATTACATAAATACTTTTTGTAATCTAATTATATGTAATACACCATATTTATAATTACGGAGACAAATGAATTGACGACGTAATTTTTGTCTCATATGCGTAAAAAAAAAACTCTCATATTTAAGCTTCTGATTCATAAATACAAGTGGTCTCGTGGTAGTGAAGCTACGATTTTAACTATTATGTCTGACTCATGAGTTCAAATATTACTAGTGCTCTTTTTGGAGTTTTTCACCTATTAATGTACATTTATTATTCGTTTTGAACACGTGGAGTTTTCCTCAATTTAATGTACATTTATTAGTATTTTTGCACAATTTTGTGGCAAAGAGCAAAGTGATTCTTGTGCTTTTTTTTTTTTCTTCATGTTTTTCTAATTAGTACATCAGCTTGCAAGACATTAAATTTATTGAAATATATAGTTGGATCTAGTAAAAATGTGCACTATTTTCTCTTCTCTATCAAATTAACAAATTCATATCTTGAAATCAAATTAATTTAAGAGTTTAAATATAAGACATTTATCTCCTTATTCGACTACTTTAATTCCCCGTTAAATATTTTTTAATATTTTATTTACATTTTACCTAGAAATTGCTACATTTGTTTTTGTTCACATCCGATTTGTAATTTAACTATTGATATTTTTGTTGGCTTTTAATTTAAAGCAAATTTATATGCAATATTTTTATTTTTTTTTGGTGATTTTTGACCCCTTGTTAAAATACGCATACCCATGTCCCTACCCGTAAATCCTGATTCCGCCTCTTTCATATTGATTTAATTTTCTTTTTCTCAACAAGATCAAACCTACACAAGGGAAAGAGAATGAGAGAGATGGGTATGGGTTTACCTTTGCAAGAAGAGTTCTTGAGCAACTTTTCGACAAGCTTTCGATCGATTATATTGTCATCAACTGCTAACACATGTGGAGGTTCATTCTCTTCACCATCCATTTTTTTCCTTTTTTATTTTGATCAAAATTATTTTTTTTTTCCAACCAAAATTCAAGGGGGAAAAAAAAAAAACTTGAATCCCACAAAGTTACAAATCACAAAATGGAGAGAAACAAGAGGAAGAGAATGGGAGAGATAGCAATGTGATATGTGATATGCAATTATATATATATATTTATTTAGATAATAAAATAAGATAAAATCAAGTGAATATTCACAGATTTTTCGTGATCCTTTTTGGCTCTACCAATATATATGGTGCAGTCCCCCCACAACAAACCCCATATCTTTCCCTCTCTAAGTCTCTAGCTTTCTCTCTCTATAAATATTTATATTGGATATTACAAATATGATCCCCATAGTTTTAATAAAATTATATTTTGGTGGCAATATTTCACATTGCAATGCAACCCTTCCCAATTTTGGAAAAGTGATTTAGAGATAATTCAAAAGTCATCCGATATGATAAAAATCAAATCACTTAGCCCATGTACATTTTGGCTCCATTGTTTTCTTGTAAAATAAAAAAAAAAAACTGAAGAAAAGAAAGTTCTTGAAAAAAAAATTGATTTTCTTCCAACTTTCGAGATAATTAACATCGCATTGAAAATTTCCTCGGAAAATGTTTTTCGTGAATTTGAGAGGAAGTGTTTTTTCTTATGTTTTACTCCAGATGCGAAAAATAATTTCCATAAGATCATACTTTACATCTAAATCGATGTGAAGGAAATCTAACTTTCCATTAATTTTTTTTCCCTATAAAACAAATAGAGCCTTAGAGCATATAGTTTTTTACAAACATTTATGTTGGTGATTCAGAGACATGGCTGGCAATCAAATATGTGGATGTTGAACACCTAAGAAATTATTATATGGGACTAAACGTCTTACAAGATACTTATTGTGGGGGCTAAATTACATTTAAATTTTTTAACATTACAATTTATGATATTTAGGGTGATATTTCAAATTTATAAATGGAGCTAGCCCCTTAGCAGATATTTGGCTCGCTTCTTGATTGGTATCATCATTCTTATACTTACAATACCTAAAATAATATGAAAGGAGCAAATTTATCACCTTTTTTGAAATGTTGAGGACTATTTGTGTTTTAATTGAAACGTTGAGGAGCAAATGTGCATTTATTAAACTAGGATGACCATAAGTGTAATTCATCTTCACTGATATATATATATATGTCTGCCCCCACATGTATATATATTACATAAGTATCAGTTGCGAGAATCAGCATCTGCAACCTACTCACAACCAGATTTATATATATATATATATATATATATTTATATATATATATGGTTTTGAATTGTAGAAGAATTATATCCTTTTTTTTATTCTTTTTCTCCTCAATGTAAGATACTAATAGAAAGATATCTCACGTAAAATATAGTTATCATATACTTAATTGTCACTAAGCCTAAAATCATTAACGATGATTCTTAATTACCTTTTCAAATTTTTAGACTAGTAGCAGAGAAATTGATTACGAGAAAGTCATTAAAGAAAATCTAAGGGAAGGAGATTATTTCTTAAAATAATATGATTTGATTGTGTAAAAAAATTATTTCATGCATAAGTGAATTCTCCTGATAATTTGAAAATTTTGGAATTGAATTAAATACATTCGTTGGTTATATCCACATATATAAGAGCATTCGATTAGTAGCTAAAATAGCTCAAAAATGCTACTTTCTTTTTATTTTACCCATTCTATTTTCAAGTATCTCATTAGTTAATTACTATAATTTTAATTATTTTTATATTTTTTTACTTAATATTTTTGTTAATAATAGATATATTAAAAATTAACACTGATAATAAAAAATTATCTTTTTGATAATTTTTTGTATAAAATTATTAATTTATATATCAATATGAATCTTGTATTGAAGTTTATTTTGTAAGCTTTAATACAGTGCATAGTATGAAAAAATATATTAAAAAAATTTTAAGTTATAATCTTTGAAAAAATAAGGAAAAATGAAGAGAAAGACATTCGTGGGAAGATAGGAAATATATATATATATATATATATTTTTGTGAAAGAGAGTGATAAGTAAATAGAGGATTGATTAGGTAAGTATAGGAATGAAGTTAGCTGATGCTTTATCTATTATGAAATAAGGCTCTCTTTGGTCAAATTTTCAAAAGTTTTAGGTAAAATAGCTAAAAATGAGAATTTAGCTATTCTGATGCGATTAATCTTACAAGTTGGAGTTATGTAATCCATAAAATTCGGACGAAAAATTGTTTGCTTTTTTGAGTTTGATTTTGTTCAATTTTCAGGTCCACTGGTACGGAGGTGAAATGAATTTAATAGGAAAAAATAAAAAATTATCAGCAAAATTAGATTATCCCGATTCAAAGAAATGCTTTCATTATTTTTTTTAAATATGAAACAATTGTAAGTATTTTTGACCAATTCAAATCCTGAATAAAATTTCATTTTTTGAAAGTTTAAATTAATAGGAGAAAATTAAAGATTATCAACAAAATTAAATTATAGTGAATCAAATAAATGTTTTTATTATTTTATTAGACTAGAAGAATCACACTTGTGTCGCAATTGGTGTCTTTTTCAATGTAGTCATAATTCATTTTTCTAACTTTCTGTATAGAAAAACAGTTTATTTGTTATTTATGTTTCAAGTCGTGACTCTCACACTCGCTATAACAAAAATGTAATAACCATCTCTATTATTTTATTATTATTAACTTAAGATCCTTTTAAACATCTTAAAATTATAAATATAAAGTAAATAAGCTAAATATATATCATAATAAATTATACAAATAACATAAAAATTCAACAAACTATGTGTAATATGTTACTTGTCGAGTTTGATGATAGCATTGTCAATTCCTAAATTTTATATTTTTTTCTTTGATGAATTTATGGTAATCTCATCCCCATGTTTAATATTTCTTTTCCCAAACATACTCATAAAATACGAATTTACAAATAAAATACTACCATTTTTTATTTTTAGGGTTAATTATTAAGTAGTACACCAACTTTTTATCTGTTAGCCAATTAGTATACAAACTTTTAAATTCTGTCAATAAATACACAAACGTGCAAATAAATTTTCAATCAGTATACATTTAATGATATCTGTCCAAAAGTTGGACGGAAACCGTCTGCATGCATTATATGTTTGCAAATAGTTTCATTTTACCCATTTGATTTTGAATTACACTTTGAGTGCTACAATTTAAGAATGATAATTTCTATTTAATCCCTTTAGTCTTAAGTGTTATACTTTTGGTCTCATATTTAAAATAACACATATATATACTTAATATAAGTTATATTTTGGTATCTTTTATTTCAATTCATAGACTTTGGGTCACACATTTTAAATAACATACATATATATAATTAATATTATAATTAAATTTAATATTTTAAGAATTTAATTTATTTGAACTTTACCAATATATATATATATTGGTAAAGTTATATAGAAATAAAATACATGGTTCAAAATAAAATAAAGATAGCAACCTAAAAATTTACCTTCCTTGATATTTAACTTTCACGCCACTATTTTTCTGTTACTACAACATTTTATCATTTTCTTTTTGTAATACCGCATTTTATCACATGAATATATACAAATATCAATATGTTCCCCACAAAAAATTCTTGAAAATATGGGAAAGCGAAATACTCTTTTCCAAGTTCCTCATAAATAATCAAAAGTTACTTTATATAATGAAAGACATAAATGGGAAAAAAATTGATTCAATTTTAATGTGTTAATCACATTAATTAATTTTTTTTTATAAAATTTACAAAAAAGGTAAACAATCTTATGGACTGATGGGGTAAATATTTTAATAAATATGACCATTAAATGTTTGTTTATAGGGAAAAAATCATTAAATGTTATTGAAAAATATGACCATTAAATGTTTGCTTATAGGAAAAAATTATTAATTTAAAATTTTATCCCATAGAGTCACATGTATTCTTTACAAAATAACAAAGATGCCATGTTGGAATATTATATTATAGCATATATTTACATTTTTGTTGCAAAAGTTTGCTATCGCTCCTTTGAGCTAAAATCATATCTCAATATAAATAAAAGAACAACACAAATAACCACATCATAATAACTAGAAAAAAAATAGCATTTTTGAAAAATTGTTATCCTAAAGTGGGATAATATATTCACACTTTTTTATAAAATCTCTGTACAAATTTTGACATAATATGATATTATATAACTATTGAGAAAGAAAAAGGCGGATTATTTAACAAATAATCTATATGTAAAGTTTGTTACATTTTACTTTCTATTTCAATTGTAGGGATTAATTTGTAATTAGATTAGTTTCTTGTAGCATCTTTAATATAATTATTGAACACATATATATTATAAAAAAAAAGTATTAAACTTTAATTAGTTTGTCACCAGAATATGAAGAAAAAAAATCAATTTAGTTTGTCACCAATTAATTAGAATTAATAAAATAGAGTAATTTGATATAATGTAGCAGAATTTGTTTGAATTAGGTGCAATTGATGCTTTGATATTAACCTTCTTCTAATTATATTTATAAATTATTAAATTTAATTATAATATTAATTACATATATGTGTGTTATTTAAAATGTGTGATCAAAAGTGTGAGAATTAAAATAAAAGAAGTCAAAATATAACTTATATTAAGTATATATATGTGTTATTTTAAATATGAGATCAAAAGTATAACAATTAAAACTAAAGGGGTTAAATAAAAATTATCATATTCAAATTATGAAGCTAAAAGTGTAAGAATTCGAAATTAAAATGGCAAAATGAAATTATTCACGCATGTACAACACATGCTGACGGTTGCCGTTCAAAATTTAGATGGAAACTATTAAATGCATACTGATTAAAAAATTATTTGCACGTTTGTGTACTAATTGGCATAATTTAAATATTGGTGTACTAATTAGCCAACGGGTGAAAGGTTGATGTACTAAATGATAATTAACTCTCATTTTTATGAGATTCAAGAAAATAAATCTTAAAATAATTGTATGAATTTATGTAAAAACAAAAATTATATAACTTACATTAGGCCCTCATCTTTATAAATGTTTTGGAATACAATTTTAATTTTGATCCATGAAATTTTGTTATCATACTAAGGTAGTTGATGCTTTAATGGCCGTCAATTTAACAAATTGCTTTTTTATACTTTTTTAGTTTTAAAGTGAGTGAAAAATTAATGTATTTGTATAGCTTATGAAATAGTAGATTTGGAACAAAAAAGAAGAAGAAGAAGGAAACCCTTTCAAACTTTTAGAGTAGAGTTAGATAGATACTTATTTATTTATTTATTCTTTCTCAATATTTGAGTGGTTGAAAAGTCAATGTATATTTATGTCTCATGAAAGGGTAGTTTCGATAAAAAGAAGAAGAAGAAGAGAAAATCTTGCATGAGATTTACACTTTAAAAGTCAAGATTAGATTTACACTTATATGTGGTGTTATGCTTATAACGTTCCGAAAATTCGAATGAATTTTTCGCTTCAATAATATTATTATTGGCATGTATTGTATTGTTATAGATATGTTTTGTATAATAACAATCTATTGTTATTATGTTCTGCGTGATGGCGTGATGTTGTGTGCATGTTGCATGGCATGGGGTTTAGTGTGGCTAGCATAAAGTGATGACAAGTGAAAGTTATAGAATCGAAATTATAAGGCCCCAATTTTTCGCCAATATTGTAGCAACACATTAGCAACACTGTAGCACCTTTATACAGTATTGAACAGTGGTATAACGATGTAAA
>MKEJ01048770.1:0-14971 GCA_001753735.1 Embelia ribes | reverse complement strand
TATATGCACTGTTGTTATGAGCATGCCTAATACATATACAATCTATTGTCTTTGGTCCAATTCTTGTTCTTTTGTGACCAATAATTTGCACTTTAGCAAGACAAGCCCATGCACTTAAAAATTTATAACTAAGTGCATGACATTTCTATTATTCATAATAAGTTTTCTCTAACCTTGTATAAGGTAACTTGTTGAGAATGTAATTTACGTAAAGCAATGCTTCTCCCTACATGTTATGGGGTAACTTAATACTAATTAACATGACATTCATCATTTCTTTGAGTGTTTGGTTCTTGCATTCCGTAACTCCGTTTTATTCTGGAATATAAAGAGCAATTGTTTGATGTATGAGCCCATTTTCCGAACAAATTTATGTGAAAAGGGAATCATACTCTCCACCTCTATTTGATAAAACGAAGTCTTTATAATCTTTGCTTCCACATAGGTTTTTACTGGAAGTTGCATTAAATGAGGGCATGTTGATAAAAAACTTAATTTTACTAATTTAAATTAAGAAAATAAATTATAATTTGAGACATAAGAAAATAGAAAAGTATCCCATCAAATAAGAACGGAGGAAGTAAATGCCTATAATTTCTTATGAAGTGCTACATTGATTTTACAAATTTTAGTAAGCAAGTACAAAAATTTGCTATTAGTATCCCAGAGTACATATTTTCACTAATTTTCCCTATTAAGTGGCAACTATCAATCAATTAAGTTCAATAAAATCATAATCAATTATTAATAAATTTATTAGAATTTCTGCGGAGCCAAGATGGCATGAAATGGTTTATCACGCAATGTTAATGCATATACTTTCGTTTCAACTAATTAACTTACAGACATAAGTTATTAACAAGATACTAGTAGCAGCATAATACGAGTACGCCACAATAACAAATATTACTCGGCTTGTGATACTTCACATCAGTACGATTGATGGGATCTGTTAGTTTATTGGTCATTGATTAAGAATAAATAGTTAAGACTATGAAAACAAGAATTTATACACCAGCTGTACGAGGTGGGAGGTGGGTTGGTGTTTGACTTAAAAATAAATGAATTAGGGTGGCAATAATAAAAAATTATTAATATATTTTTATAATTATATATAAAAGATTTTGTTTTTGTCGTTAATATTTTATCTGTGATCCCAATATTTTTTTTTTTAAGTCGAACACCACCTTAACATTCAAACATAAAACGGAATGTTTGGTACGTAACATATTTGTATTTTTAAGATTGATGGTTGATAGGCTTCATATATTAAATGCACATTTGTTAATAAATAATATGACCCACTTATGTGTACAGATCTTCACTGGCTATGTTTAAAACTCTACTACTAGTACAACATTATTTCATTAGCTATTCCCATCTTGATGGTCGATCTAAGTGGGGGATCAAGCATGGGAGCAAAATATACGCTATATAAACAGAATTTTTCGTGTGCATTTACAAAATATCCATACAAATTTTTATTATAAAATTCTGTTTCTGTAACTCACAATTTGACTTAGACTCGCATTCAAAAAATTTTGAGTTAAAACCCCCTCCTCCCAAGTGGGGTGGGTTGGAACCGAAAATTGAGGCTTAATTTGGGGTTATTAATATTTTTTAAAAAATAATTCTAAAAACGATTATAATATTAGTGTTTGACAAATTAATTTTATAACTTGTTTTGATGTTGCATTTGATAAAATGGTGCTTTTATTATAAAAAATACAAAATTAAGTATTATGGGGAATTAGAGTTGGGCACTGGTTCATTCGGTTCAAAACTAACTAGTTTGCAACAATCCAAATGAACCGGTCTATTATTTTTCAAAATCAAATTGAACTGGTTCAGTCAAAATACAGAACTGAACCGAATCGGATTTGGACAAGTTCAGTTTGGTTCAAACTGTTTCGAACCGTTTCCCCCCAACCTCCCAAAAAAAAAAAAAAAATTCACAAATGCGAGTTCATATGTAAAAACATCACAATTAATGAATTAATACAAATCTGAAAATAGATATACAAATTATGTGTATGTCACAAATATGAGTATACATATACAAATCATGAGTAATATATATATATATAGGGCATTATTGTAATTTTAAGATTTCGGTTAGGTTCAAATTGAACCATTATTGTTCAACCCATAAACCAAATTGGTAAACCGAATTAACAAAAAAAATTTCAATTTAAAAACTGAACCATTTAACTAATTTTGAAACCAAATCCGGTTCGGAGGTTTGATGCAACAAAAATTTACCTATCGTGATGGGACCATAATAAATATAATTTAGGTTTTTGTGGTAATTAATAAAAGAAAAAACAAAACTAGCTTTTCAAAACATGACTAAAACTTTTTCCAAAACTATCCTTAAAAAATAGAAATATATGATTAAAAGTAGGTGCTTTAGAGATTACCAAATATCTCAATTTACAATTTAAAGAAAAAAAACAAAACAAAAATAGACAGAAAAAAAAGAACACAATCCCAAGCTGGCTCCAAATGGATTACTCCTAACTTACCAAATTCTTCGTACATAAGTAATATTTGCGTTCTTAATTTCCGTTTCTGCTCTTGTTTTCGTTTCTGTTTTTATTTTCACTCTTATTTTTTTTTATTACAAATCTGATACCCTCCCATTCCCATTTCAGTTTTCATTTTCTGACATGGTGACTTACGAGTTTTGTGAAAATTTAGGTGCCATTTGATATAAGGATTGTTTGTAGAAAAATATGACGGAAAGAAAAATCAATTAAAATTTTTTTTACTTATTTAAGTATAAAATTTTATTTTTTGTAATATTTTCTTTGAAAAGACGATTGCCACAATGGCAGTATTGACAAGTCCCTAGATCATCAGTTAGTATTAACGGGATTGAGTAAATAAATTTACGGTGCGTGTACCGAAAAATGAAAGTTGATAAAGTTTGTACTACATATTCCCAGAAGTAGAGAGAAGACAGAAGTGTGAGGTTAGAGAGAGAAACGCAGAAGCCAAGCCAAGTGCTCTTCCTCCCTCCCTCCATTTAAGCTTATCACCTGTTATCGCCCTTCCCCACGCCCACTTCTCTCAAACAACAAAGGATTAATCAAAATGGGAGAGGTGGTCTCAATTTCTACTCAAAACTCAGTTCTGTTTTCTTGATTTATTTTTTACAATATTAATTGCTGATTTAATTTATTCATGGGTGGTTTTGCAGGAAGAGAAGAAGAAACCAGAGGAGAAAAAAACAGAGGAACCGAAAACAGAGGAGAAGAAGGCGGAGGAACCCAAAGAGCCGCCACCGCCGGCGGATGCGGAGCCCCCACCTCCTCCGCCGCCGGGGATTGTTCTCAGAGTCTATATGCATTGCGAGGGTTGCGCTAGAAAAATCCGTAGGTGCCTGAAAGGCTTCCAAGGTCTCGTCTTTTTCTTGTTACATTTTCCTCTAATTTTTGTGAGTTTTGTTCATTTTGAGCAGATTTTATTCAGGGTTTGGTATAATTTTTGCAGGAGTGGAGGAAGTAGAGACAGACTGCAAGGCGCATAAGGTGGTGGTGAAGGGGGAGAAAGCGGATCCGGTGGCGGTGTTGGAGAGGGTTCAGAGGAAGAGCCACCGCCACGTGGAGCTTCTCTCTCCCATCCCTAAACCTCCGGCGGAAGATCCCAAAAAGCCCGAGGAGAAAGCAGTTGAAAATCCCCCTAAGAAAAAAGAAGAGGTTTTCCCCTCTCTTTACTCCTTTGTTACCGTTAATATTTTCTTTTTTTCTATACTTTTTAGTTTACATAAATAAATATCTAAAAGTTTTGTAAATTGGGTTTGTCTGATTCCAACTTTTAACTAACATGAAAAACTAGCTTTTGTTTATCCAATGAAAATATTTAAAACAAATTACTGGATTCAATTAGCTTAAAGCTAAATCAGGCTAGGCATATAGCATAAGAGAATCAGAAAAATAGAGACCTCATCGATAATATTTGGTCATGTTTATTTCTTTTTTTGTTCTTTTTTTTCATAAAGAAACAAATCATTGTTGGTGTTTCAGGCTCAGGTGATAACTGTGGTTCTCAAAGTCCATATGCATTGTGAGGCTTGTGCTCAAGAAATCAAAAGGCGCATACTCAAAATGGACGGTTTGTCTTAAATTATCTAATATTTTATTATTTATTTTTTTGCTCAATTTGAAAAGGAATTGTCTTTTAAATCATTAGATGGATTAGATTATATTTGGAATAGAACCCACAGAAAAAAAAATAAAAAGGTTGGAATTTCTGATTCTTTGGGCCTCAAATCACCATCTTTCATCATCGGTACATTCTCTGGTTGGAAAAACATATTCTAAATACTTTCGAATTGTACCTAATTTGTTCCAAATGAGGTCAATTTCACAATCATTAAAAATTATTCAATTGACTGTTGGTTTACTCGAATCTTTGACAAATTTTTCAAATTTAATGATTTTCCCATAGCCCACCCAATACTCAATTGTTATATGCAACCACAATATTTATTATATTACTTTTTTGCTTTTTTTTATTTTAATAATAGTGTTATTCCCAAAAGAAGATTTATTTATTTATTATTTTGCATTTTAGGGGTTGAAGAGGTGGAACCAGATCTAAAGAGCTCTCAAGTGACAGTAAAGGGCATTTTCGACCCACCAAATTTAGTCGAGTATGTCCATAAAAGGACAGGTAAACATGCTATAATAGTTAAGGAAGAGCCAGAAAATAAGAAAGAAGAAGAAAAGGGCAAAGAAGAGACAAAGGCGGATGGTGGCGACGACAAGGCGGCCGCAGAGGATAAGAAAGACGGCGGTGGTGAGGTGGCGGAGGCCGAGGGAGAGGAAGAGGTGGCGGGAGTGATTGATCTCAAGAAGAACGAGTATTACTACAACTACCTGCAGAATTACCATGTTTATCCTCACCCGCAGAGGTACGAAATGCAGTCTTATTACACACAATACCCTCCGCAGATGTTCAGCGACGAGAACCCTAACGCATGTTCCGTTATGTAAAAAGAAGGGCGTTTTCCGACTTGCGCAGTGGTTGAACTAAAAATTGGGAATGTGAGGGGGGTAGAATGGGGAATTTGAGTGCACATGGGCAATGGCTAAGAATGTTTTAGTACTCTGTGGTCTTACATTAATACATGTGCCATCTTTTGGCCATCTGGTATAAGATGTCCGCAGAGGAATTGTATGTTCTTTTGTTTCTTATAATGGTTGTTACATATGAGCAATAATGTAATGGCCCTAAGTTTTATGTATAATATATATAATATTAAAATTTTGAAAAAGTTTTTGTACCTTTGCTGTGTATTCCCTGCTGTAAAATCTTTTTGGGTTGATGAATTTTTTATTATGAAAAATTGGTTTTTAACTGTTGTAACAGTTTTTGAAAACTAGTGATTGGTGCGTGGTTTTGTTAGGCGGAGTAAATGTGTGCCATGAGACAGTATTGCAATGGTTGTTTTCAAGTGAAGGCGTAGTTAATTTGAGCTCGGTGGAGAACGAGTAGCATGATTCTGTTGCTCTCCAACGGTGGAGAGCGAGTAGCATGATTCTGTTGCTAGCATTTATTTGGCTACTAATTAGATTTTTTCTTGTCCGAAACTTCCTAATCATTCATTTGTAACTGGGAAAGGAAACTAATATTCCATATGTTTATAAGTAATCATCATTAAAGGTTAATGCATATTAAGGAGCTTAATATCCGTTTAATATCCGTGCGTGTGTATAATTTAAAAAAATTACCGGTTTCTTAATCGATGCACAACCTAATGAAAAATATGAATATTTTTTTATACGTTCTTTTTTATTTTTGACACATCTCGTTTAATGCAAGTATAATTTATGTTTTTAACCGTTTTTTGTTTTAAACATCATAAAAGATATTTAAAAATAATAAATAATATATTATAAGAAATTTATATCATTAATTTACATATTATGCTGAAATTTTCATAATTTATTTTTTTAAGAAAATCGTATTAAATCTATCCGTACCGGATAGCCTTTTTTTTTGTTGTCCCGTACTTTACCAACGATGTTAAGAGTCATCAAATTGCTTATAAAAGAAAGGAATTATTAAATTTCCTCAATTGCGACAACGGATTATTACATTTTATTCAACTACCTTTTATTAATGGTTTCAATTGTGAACAATTGGGTGTTTCAAATTTTAGTTAAGATAATATGGGGAAAATTGAAAAAAATCTATCTGCATTCAAGAAGAATTTCCAAAATGACTATTATTTAGAAAGAGAGGGGGTAAGTTATGTTTGAGACGTTGGCAAACTTACATATATTCATTCCTAAAGTTTTCCTGAACATTAAGAACTCGTATAAAATAAAATATAAAAAATAATAAAAATCTCTACTTTCATAACGCTTTACTATTTTTTGGATTTGTTTAACTGAATCTTTTATGCAAATAAGTCATTTTATTTCTGTTTAAAAAAAAATGAATGTATCTTATTTAAAATTTACAATATATATAGACCAAAATAAGTAAGTTCAGTTAGATAGATAAATGCTATTTATTTTTTAAACAAATATACTAAAAAACTATACATTATTAAATTCAACCAAACAATCTATTTGTGGCCACCGAATCCCTAATGTTGTCTTCACCGATACATATATAGATAAGAAATAGCAGAATGAAGAGTTTTAAATTTAATGGAGAGCATTCGCACTAGTGCCTTTAAATTAACTCTCTATACCTAAATTAGAGTCTTAAACTCAGAAGACTGGCCCACCAGTGTAACTATACACTATTCCCTCACCCTACAAATAGTTAAATTGCTATAGTTAAACTTCCGGATCAAGAAGTTCTACTGTTCAATTAACAATTTATAAAAATAATATTTTAAAAATAAAAAAATATTTCATTCTCTATTAAACCAAATGCCTCCACTGCCCACCGCTAGCGACGCCACCTTATGAAAATAGGCTAGATGTGGAGATGATTTTTTTTAGAGGGAAAGGCTGATTTGCAAGTTTGCATAGTGGAAGATAATTGAAGAGGATGGTGATTTATAAGGGTTGGAGCAGAGACTATGGCATTTGCGAATGGGATAAAGAAGCTTAAAGGGGGGGGAAGAATGTAAGCTGCAATTAAGAAAAATAAAAGAAAATAGATATTATTAATTATTGTATTAATATGGATTGTTAATGAGCCAATCTTTTGTGGTTGCAATGCAGTGTGTTGGCTCAATTATAAAAATTCAGGGGAGCCCATTTAGGTAAATTGGTGGGTATGCCATTCCCTAACAACAGCTGAATATTCTAATAAATTTTATTTGCGCTTTACAAAATTCTTATTAGGTATTATTATTGCTTCAGAATAAGAGTTCTGTCAACTCTATATAGATGGGGTTATCAGTAGTCTCTCAGCAGTGGTAATCATTGGGGTTCGGAATAGCAAAAAGATTTGTATAGAGACCAGCCTAGCTACTCCGCATCATGTGGCTCCATCTGAATGTCAGGACCACACTTTTTACTAATTATTATTATTATTATCCATAAATGCCATATGGTAAATTTAGATCCTATTCCTAAAAATTAAAAAAATAAAATAAAACCTAATTTTCATTACAAAATTATTTTGTTGACCACTTTTGCATTGACCTCTAATAACCACCAGTTTAACATTTTTCACCTCCTACTCTTACCTACACAATGGCTGGCCCTTTCTTATATATATATATATATAAAGAGAGAGAGGGTGATAGAGGGGCATATACCTCTGAATTTCTTATGATAGAAAAAAAATATAGGCAAACTACATAATTTTTGGACCCCTACCCATCTGTAAAATCCCCTCAGTGGTGATGTGTAAGCTTTGGTACTGAATTGGCTAAAAGAAAAATGAATGGACATAAAGTTATGGGTGACCATACCTTAGTAGTGCATGAACTGCTGGTCTGACTATTTTCAATTCTTTATTTTTTTGGAAAAGTAAATTTATAGATCTAGACATTAGACATTAACCTCTGACTATTTTCAATTCTTACGGTTCGATTTAATATCTTTTATCAGGTTTTAATTTTTTTTCCCCATATTTTTAGCTGCAGAAACCTATTCATACATAGATTTTAATATCAGTGCTAGTAAGGACCCAAAAAATAGCCCATCATAGATATGTAACGGTGTTACCTCCTGTCGTAAAATATTTGAATTGGTTTGACTCAGTGTTGGTTTGTTACACTGAAAATGTTCGTAAATTTGGCACCACATATATATTCTTGAAAATTAGTCTATTTTTTTTAACCGAAGAAACTCAGTGCAATAGTTAAAACTAAATTCTCAAAAAGTCTATTATTCAGAAATCAACCAAACAAAAAAGTTTACTATTTTTTCTCTCGTTTTATTCAAAGCAATTTGTGTTAGTACGTATGCTTTGTCTCCACTCTGTTCTCACACATCTCATCTTCCCCTTATATTTTGAGATAAACACACTTTTAGTTTCAATTTTATCATTAGTGCCAATAATGTCAAATGTGAAAAAGTAGGCAAGCACAAAAGAGAACTTGCTATTAACAAAGTGGCCTTGTTTGATTACAACTTGTAAGCTATATCTTATCAAATTTTTTGGTTAAAAATTGGACAATATTTGACTGTCCAACTTTTAAACTGGACAACATTTAAGCTGAGCTTATATGTTATTTCATAACTAAAAATTTTAAATTGATTGCATATAATTTTTATTTAATTAAAAATAAATTAACTTATTTTCTTAAAATCCATAACCAAAATATAAAAATGTGGTTTCCTTGTCCATTTTAGGTAGAACAACATCCAACATGGCCAAAAAATGCACTAAATCCAAAAGCTATTTTCCGAATTTGTTGACTTCCGATTAAATTTAAGACTTCTAGGAATGGTGGCCTATACCCAGGCACATAACTAATTTTGGATTATACGACTAATTTGTACTCAATATTATCTCATTAAATATCTAAATAATTGTTTAAATTTCCTTTTTACATTGGTTACATTATTGAGAAGGTACTTTTGCTTTTTACTCAAGGATATGGAAAAAGCATCTGTGCACTAAGTGCCTACACAGAATCATAATTTTTTATCACGACAAAAAATGTTTAGGACCAGTACATTGAGAAAGGCACAATTTCCATGCTCCTAATTATATTAACATGACAAAATCAAGAATATCAATCAAATATTTCACTTTCATCACAGCTATTTTCATGTGTGTATATACGTATGGGATAGAGAGACATTGACTTTAGGGTGGAATATCGATATTTACATTAATAGGCACAATTATTTAGAGTCGACCGTGCCAAAATTTAATTTAATTATTAATTTTCTTCCCATATAAATTACCCAAAAATTAATGAACATGGGGAGTCTCAATATTATCAATGACCGCGTCAATGCTAACCTTCTTAGTTATTTAACTAGCTAATATAATCCTAGACCCCCTTCTTTTAGAATCATACAGGAACACCGAAAAATTTATCAAAATAGGTCAATTTTTAAAAACATTTTCTAAAATAAATCATTTTTAACCAAAAGAAATAAATATCCTGATAATCAATTTGTTTATAAATTAATCTGTAATATAAGAAAAAGATTAAACTTAAAAATTATTTAAAATAAGTTTAAGATGAAATAATTTAATTTGAACTTATTAGTATAATGTATCAATTATTTTTTGGGGTAAGTATAATATAGAGATTATTTATTTTTAACTAAATTGTTATATGAAAATATACTAAAGCAATCATTTTATTATAGAGAAATCAGTAATATTATTTAATATTTCCTTATGACTTGATTGGGATAACTCAAATGGAAGGAAAAAATAGTACACTTTCAAAATTTCAGGCCATTCATCATTTATTAATTCGTGATACGTACGTGTAATTAAAAAAAAATCATTTGCAGAATTGATATGCAACTTAATAAAAATACTCTTTTGTTTTTTTTAAAAGATTATGTTAAAACATGTATAACTCATGTTATTTAATTGTTTGCATATTTAAAACTTCCAAAAAATTACTTTAAAGTAGAAAATATTATATCTTCAGGAACTTCATAATATAAATATATACTATACTGAATTTTTAGAATGTGTTTTTAAGTAATATATTATATTAAATTTGTCCATATTGAATAATTTTTTTTTTTTGGTCACGTATTTGAGGGTGCGGCATTTCCACACGTTACAACAGCCTACCACTCGGACGAGTGAGCAGAACCGGGGTTTCTACATGGAGATTTATTATTAAAAGTACTTGGATGCATATAAACATGATTGTCTCTTTTATGTTTGTGATGAAACACACAATTACGCAAATATGTAGACGTTTTTAGAAATAAACATGTTTTAGTGACTAGTAATAGTGATGGTCAAAATCCAGGTCACAGTTCACCAATACGAAACATGGTTCACTGCGGTAACTAATTATATATAAATAGCACAGCCTTTTTCTCCATTTAGTGAAAAACAAGAGGCTGTGGATTATTTTATGTATAGGAAAGATAAGACACTGGCCACTAAATTCGAGTGGCAGAGCAGACGCTGCCGCAGAAACCACTTGGCTGGTTAATGTATACGATTCTGTATTTTTTTTAAAAAAAAATTAAAATAATATAATTTAATATTTAAATTTAATAAAATTATCAAATTTATGTATTTTAATATGAAATGACGTAAATTTGACATTTTTATTATTTTAAAATATTAATTATTGTATTTTAAAATTTCCTTAAAAAAATATGTCCGATCAATAATTTGTGGAGGAAGGAAATACTTCATCCGTCCCATTTCAATAGGTTTGTATCATTTTTAGTCTGTCCCAATATTTTGTTCTTTTTTTATTTTAAAAATTAATTGCAAAATCACTTTACTAAAATACTTTTATTTATTATAGTCAATTAATTATTTTATCAATTATAAGTTGCAAAATGATAGTATTAATTAGAAATATTGTAAGAAAAAAGAGTAAAAATATTTGAATTTCAATACCATTAATTGATTTTCTTTACTACTTGTAAAAATTTTAGGTTATTAAAATATTTAGTGACGTCGTTATGTATGTGTAGATGTGTACGTGGTGACGTGGCTGGGAGGTGGGGGTAAGGTGAGCTCCAACGTTTACGTACGCTTTGACACGTAGATTACACGTAGCATTGCTCTCTCACTTTACGTACACCGCCTATCTTCTAACTGTTTTGCTACATGCATTGCATGTCTATGCTTCGTGACATAGTCCTACACTTATATTTTGTATTGCCTAGGATTTGTTTGTTTTCTGATATTTTTTTTTCTGTTTTTTCCCTTAAAATTAATATCTTATTTCTTTATTTGACGTAAAAATTTTAATTTATGGTTATTTGCTATTTTTTTCCAAACTAAAAACTTTTAAGCCCGGGCCTCCGGGCATACAACTTTTTTCCTTCTTCCTTAGAAATAAATTATTTTTTTTATTAAAAGTTTCAATAAAATAAATTCTTTAATTTGTAAAAATGTTCATTATTCCGGAGGATAGATTTCAAATACACCACCGATCTTATAACCGTTTTGCTACATGCATGGCATGGATATGCTTCGTGACATAGTCTTATATTGTTGTATTGCTTATGATTTTTTTTTTTGTTCTTTAAAATTAATATGCTACTTCTGTATTTGACGCATAAATTTTAAATTGTGATTATTTGCCATTTTGTTTCAAAATTTAAAACTTTAAGCCGGGGCATACAATTTTTTTCCCTTTTTGTTAGAAATAAATTATTTTTTTATCAATAGTTTCAATAAAATAAATTCTTTAATTTGTAAAAAATGTTATTTATTCCACAGGGGAGATATCAAATTGTTTGTAACAAAAAGTTGTATATTTTAGGTTTAAAATTTGTAGCTAAGTTAAGTTAAAATAATAAATGAGTTTATTTTAAATACTGAATAGCGAAATTTTGTCCAAACTTTTTTAAAACAATTGATAATCAAGAATTTACAAGAAGCAATCAACAAAGGCCTTAATGCCAAGAATGATATCGGGGAGGCGGAAGTGAGTGAGTGGTAGTCACGTGCCCCGAGGTGAGTGGGGGCCACGTCATGGGATCCGGAATAGTATCGGGTTGTGCCCACGTGACTCTGCAGTTAATTTTCTTACTTTTCGGCTTTTGTCTTTTTTATCTCTCGATTCAATAAATGCATCAAAGTGAACAACTCTTCTGTGTAAAAATAATTACTTCACCGGTAGCCTTTTTATGTCCTCCTCAAAAATTCGAATGGTCTCTATATAATTCAGAAACAAATATAAGAGCATTCACTAAATATTTATTTTTAGCTATTTTATACAAAATTTTTGAAAACGATAATGAAAAAAAGCTTTTATATCATATGCCATGTTCCAAATTTTCATAAACTCGGGGACGTGAACTGAAAGAAAATAAAATAAAATAATAGTCACATCTCATTCTCCTATTTTGACATAATACATATAAGTGGAACGTAAGTATCGAATATCACATCATCCTCAAAATAATAGATACATAATACAGGATTCAGGCAGCAACACCCTGCTAGAAATAAAATATCTCACTGGGTTACATGCTTGTACACAATAAAAGTAAAAGCGTGAACTAAATCTCGGATCCAAACTCTGAACACCACCAGCTCGAAACCAGTTCCACGTTAACCCTGAATCTTCACCAATGCTATGTCTGCCCCTCTAGCAAACCAATGCCACGCTCTGACCCTACATCACCATGTGAGTGCATATACAAAAGAAAATTATGTATGAGTCAGATTCTAAACTGGACGATAAAGAGAAATCTACATGTATGCACATCCAATACACTGATGTCCCCATGTTCTCATATCCAATATATACTCATAATTTATAAGTAATACTAAAGTATGTTCACAACATGCTGTAAGACTTAGAAGTTCTCCCGAGACATACAACCATGATAATGACATAAATCATATATATGTACCACAAGTAATGCATTATCTCAAAGCAATAAATACTAAGGTATTGCAGGTAATAAAGTATGTCAAATACCATCGGATCCCAGGGTACCAAACACCGTATGTCTGAATATAGAATCACGAAGACATCTCATGTCTCCAACCACAAATAGATTCCAAATCACAAATCACTAATAACGAATCACTAATTACAAATCTCTGGTCACACATCACTCATAACTATTCACGATTCACTAATCACAATTCTCTACCTACTAATCTTTGACCACAAATCACTAATCACTAATCACAATCTATAGTTTCAAATCACTCATCATAAGTTACAATTCACTAATCATAAATCACTAGTCGCAATTCCCTCATCACTAATCACAAATTACTAATCACAATCTCTAATCACGAATCAAGAATCACAAGTCCTAATTCACAAATCATAATTCCGAATAACAATTTCCGAATCAGAATCACAATTCCAAAATTTCAAATCACAACTCCCGATTCACAAAGCACAATTCTGAATCACACATCATAACTCTCGATTCACAAATCACAATTCTAAATCGCAAGCTACAACTCTCGATTCACAAATCACAATTCTCGAATCATCAATCACAACTCTTGATTCCCAAATCACAATTCTCGAATCACAAATCACAATTCCGAATCACGGATCACAATTTCCGAATCACAATCACAATTCCCGAATCACTAATCACAATTCCGAATCATAGTTCAAATTACAATCACAATCACAAATCTCGATTCACGAATTACAAATCACAATTATTTCCACAAATGGGCCCGATAATCTCCAACTCGCATTACCCCTTGGACCGGAGAATCGTAGGTTTGTATCACAAATATTATAAATCACAAATATTTTCACAAATGGGCCCAAGAGTCCCCAGCTCGCATTACCCCTTGGATCCGAAAATTGTAGGTCCATATCACAAATAGGCTCTCAGCCTAGGACATCTCATGTCCTAATCACAAATGGGACACTCAGCCAACTGTGTAAAAGCCTTGACTCAGAGCTGTTAAGTGTTCACCCCGAAGAGTTCCTAACTCAGAGCTATTAGGCGCTCGCTCCTAAGGGTTCCTAACTTAGAGCTGTCAGGCACTCATAAAATATATATATACGATACGAAAAGCGCGGGTGTTATGGGCGCAGTATGAGAAACATAGGTGCCATGAGCTTAGAAATCTCTACGTGTTCATAAATTTCTCTCTCATATGTATATCACGACACATACTCATATATCTCTCATATTTGTATATATCTACTCGTACATTTATCTCTCACATATGTATATCTCTTCTCGTATATGTATCTCTCATATATGTATATCTTTACTCGTACATATATCTCTCATATATGTATATGTCCGCTCGTATATATATCTCTCATATAGGTATATCTCCTCATATAGATATATATACAACTCTCATATATATATTTATATAAATTATCAACGTACGTAGCCAATATCACTACAGTTTTGTTGTTCCATAATCCTCTACCATAGATACGCCATTGTCATCATAGCACCATCACAGTCACCACAAACATACCAATAGCACCACGAATGCCCGAACACCAATACAAATGCGCCACAATACCAACACGAATGAGCCACAACACCAACATAAATGCGCCACAACACCAACACAAACGTTACGGGTATAGATATAACTATATATATGTATGCTACAATGTATGTATATATACATGAACTATGGAAGTAGAAATCAACTACTATAGTATGCCACGTAGGCTCCAGATTCCATAAATGCCCCAAAAATACCACGAGTAAGTTTCGAACGCCACGAATAAGTCACAAAACCAATACGAAGGCCACAATTCTAACATGAAGGCGCTACAATGTCAAAACCGTATACTTTGAATAGATATACCTATTATGCCACGATATATATATATATGTATATATATATACACATATTAACTAATTATGCTATTTACTTCTCTGATATTATTTTTCTACACAAAAATGACACCACA
>MKEJ01048763.1:0-14435 GCA_001753735.1 Embelia ribes | reverse complement strand
TGATGATATAGTTTTAATTGACGAGACTAGAGTGAGAATAAATGATAAACTATAATATGGAGACATACTTTATAATCTCGCAGTTTTAAGCTCAATAGGTCAAAAACTGAATATATTGAGTGTTATTTCAGTGGACGATGTATAGTAGACTTGATCATTTTTTTTATATCTAAGATCAATTTTCCAAAGTAACAGTAGGATATAAAGAAATGTCAATCACAGAGCACAACCAAGATAGATGAAGTAGAAAAATACATTCAGAGTTTTATGTGATCGTCATATGCCTCTACGATTAAATTTTTTTTTATAAGACCGCAATACGACCAACTTTATTATATGCAAAGTGAGTATTGAGCTATTAAAAAATAAGATGAATACAAAATGAGTATAGTAGAGATGTGCAAGTAGAGTTGGATGTATGGGAAAATTAGGAAAGATAGGATTAGAAATGAAAATATTCAGGATAGGTCAGAAGTGACACCAATTGAAGATGAGATGAAAGATATCCATTTAAGATAGTTTGGATAAATAAGAAGAAGATTAGCGAGTGCACCATTTAGAAAATGTAAGAGTATTAGAGTAGTAACGGACAAAAAATATAGAGGTAGATCTCTAACTATATGGATACAAATATTGCAAAAGGACATGCGAATTACGATGTTGGATGATAGGGATGAGCAGCATTGAAAAATTCGTGTTAACGATCTGACGTTATGTCTTCTTTTGTTCCATTTAGTCTGCCTCAATTTGTTAAGATTTTCAAGACTTGAATGATGATGATGATGACAACGATGATGACGACGATGAATTTTCAAAGAAAACACTTTTCAAATTTTCTTTTTTGAACAATCCTCTAATTGAAATTGTATTTTCCAAACATATTGTTTATTTTTTACCATTGCATTAGTTTGCCGAACACAAATATGCCATTAGCAATGGTATGTCCATGTGAAAAAACTATTGTCAATGGCCCATCCATGCAATGTGCTTACGTTGATAAATAGTTTTAAAACAAGGTGCTTTTAGTAAATAAGTTTTGATTCCCCATAACGAAAAAATTGTGATCTTTATTTATCCCCAATCTTGATTTTAAATTTAGGGGTTTTTATGTAGACCATCCATATATTTCATCCATTAATTTAGGTCAGTTGCAAGCTATAACTATTAGCAACCTTTGTGAGTAAAGAGGTAATTTTCTACAAAGGGTGGCGCTATCATTAGCCACAATTGAAAAAAGTATTTTAATATCGGTTGTCTATCAAGAGTGAATGCATAACAATATATGTTCAAATTGGTCGATTCATTTGCATCAGCCATTAACTAAAGGGTGCCCTTGTGTAATAAAGTTCTAATCGTCGTATTAGAAGTTCAATATCAACTGTAATCTAAACCAATATTCAAAACACTCCGAATTTTATTAGTTAACTAGGCCATTTTTTTGGCTAATCCACACATCCTCATTTCTTCCAAGATTTTATAAGTTTGTAAGTGTAGGCAAAAACTTGTATGCAAAACTTTTATCAAACCAAACATAAAAAATTAGGCCACACGTCTCTTCATATCCAATCCTCACATTTGAACCATCAAAACAAGCATGTCCGAAGTGTTAAATGCTTCATGACCAGATATTTCAGATGAAAATGCATCAGTAAAGACCACCTTTCACGTATCTCATTTTCTCGATGCACCCAACTCTGTTTATAGAATAAGGATCATCTACCCCTTAATCGTGCCCTTTTTATATCCCTTTAATATTTTTGGGCCAATTTATTTTTTGAAATTAAATTTGTAAATGACTCATAATACTATTACACATCTAGAAAATAGAAAATCTTATATTATGAAACACTGTAATTTTATGTTTTCGTTTTTTATACATAGCTAAGACGTTTAAAATATAGATAATTGTACAATTACAATTTCAAATAATTATGTTTTCATATTTGAGATATTTATTATAATCTTAATGATTATTTATACTTGGTGGAAGTTAAATTTATTAAAATTTTGTCTCCAAAATATTAAGAGAAATAGAAGACGACATAGAGTACAGTGACTCCGGTTTTTAAAATCGACAAGTATCTTACTAGCACTTTCCCCATTGATATTTCAGGGTCAAAGAGTGATATCATTGAAGTGTAGGACCAGTTTGTATTTTCTTTAAACCTGTTTAAAAAACACCCAATTTTGCAGAAAAAAAGCTGGAAAAGCTTCGATTCACAAGCGACTTGTTACAAAATACGAATTGACACAAGTAAGGCTTGTATATGTAGCTGTACATATTGATCAATATGATATTTTTCACTCTTGTACTCTTTTTTATTATTATTTATCAATTTATTTATTTCAATATGTATGCTTGTTATTCAATTATTTAATACCCATTTGATGCAATAGAAGCTCACTCCTTTGTTCTTGGATTTAGGGTTTGTAATCAATTGAAATTTCATGTTGATTTTTAGGGCAGTAGTATCCTTTGCCATTGAGTGGCCAAACTATAAATTTTATATTTTAAAATTTAAAAAGAGTAATGATGCATACGTACAAATGTGTGCTAAATGGGTACTAATACTTGTTTGACAAGATCATATACTTGTTTATTAGATTTGTGGATTGGTTCTATGTTTGAGGAGATCAATTGGTAAAATATTTCTATGCAAGTGTTAGTTTCCAGCTAGTACGCATTTGTTTGCATGCATATCATTGCTCTTTCAAAAATTCCATGATTAGGGTCAGTATCTTTATTCTCGTATCTTTAATTTTAATCTATATAACTCAAACTCGAAAATAGAGGATGAAATATAGAGAATTCTCACACCAGACCCCTTAAACCTAAAAATGGTATGGGGGATGAGTATTAGTCTCCTAGTTCAATCGAATTATTATAGCAAACCCTTTTTTTTGTAAGGGATAGAATATTATTAGTTCAAGGAGAGCACCTGTATTAAATGATTCAAATCCCCTATGTTTTGAAAGTGTTTGGATACACTGGTGTGGGTTACCTCGGGTTTAATCCCCTAAAGTTAGGGTATGAAGATTCTTTAGTGTCACTTGTGGGAGTGCCCTTATAATGGGACGCGCATAAATAGCATATGATTCTGTTTTTTTAAGTTATCAAAGGGTCCCCTAAGTAACTGCATTTAGGTGCAGCAAGAAAAAGAACTTCTTTCCAATATAAAGATTTGAAAAGAAAAATAATCTTTTCGATAGCCATTGACACATTGTTGTTGCTAAATTCTATGCCTTGATACTGTGGCTTGTTTGCATTGGCTGTCTTTGTCTATGTCTTGGTTCAAAAGTTAGAGCGCATTTGCTTTCAGTTCTCAAAACTCTTAATTTCAGAGGATATGAATTTTTGTTTCAATATAATATGTATTCTTGTTATTCAAGTAATTATTTACCCGTTTGATGCATATTTTCTCTCTCACATAGTGTCTGATTTAGAGAACCGAAACCAACAGGAATTTTCTATTGTTTCTTAAGGCGATAGTATCCATTACTATTGAGTGGCTAAGTTACATTTAAAAGTTTTAAAACTCCATGGTTCTTATAGCTGTACATGTATTCGGTAAATACCATAGAATTATAAACAGTCAACTTATTTAATGGGCCCTTAAGGAGATTAAGGTGCTGCCAGTAAAAGAACAAGATTTAGTTTAACTTCTTAAATATGCTAGTTCTTAGCTTGTTTTTAGATAATCAAGTCTTTCCCATATTACCTTTAAAAAATTGACGCCTTTCCAACATTCATGACTGTTGCTAGATTCAACTCCTTGACAATATGGTTTGTTTTGATTTACCATCTTTGTCTATGGATTAGTCTTGAAGTTTGAATGTGTTAGGTTGCAGTTCTCTAAGTTTTCAATTACAGGATATGGAAAAGTTGTACTTTTTTTTGGCTGGTTATTGAGTTACCTAGTGTTAGGGGTCAAAGATTCATGTGCAGACGCGTAATTTCAGAGGTACTACCAAAATATAAAGTTGGAATGTGATTGTATTTTATGTAGAGCCTAGAAATCAACCTAAGAGGACTTCACGATAAAGAGCTCTCACAGCCTTGACTCCTAGACCATACTCCAAGTATGTTACCAGGAAACGAATTGTTTTTTCCTGAAGTACGAAATCCTCACAGTAGAGTAGCAAGGAGCATTCCCATTGCGGAGCATTCCCGTTGTGCACCTTATCCATGCTGTTGCCAAAATTTTGACAATTATTAATACTTCATTACCCTTTAGATGTCTCTCCCTCGTTATTCTCATCATCACAATCCTAGGGGTCAACTTCTAGCTCAGCCGTTGCTTGTATAGAGAGGAAACTAATTGAATTCTATTCTAGTGCTACCAAATTAGGCCTTGATTACATGAGGTAGATTGATGAGATTATATCTCTCACACCCTCTGATTATACGTGAATGGGGGATACAATTGTCTATCAAGACATTTCAGACGAAAAAGGGAAACATTTTACCATGAGTGTTTTTGAAGCAGGCTATGAATACTCCTTTCTCACTATATCCCCAAAAGACTTCAAACAGATACTGTAATTAAGGTCCATGTGATTCTGAAAAGTTAATTACCCAATTCAGTTTCAAGAACCTTGAAGATGCCTTTTGAGTACCAGGGATCTGACCTTAGTAGAATTTTCTGTTTGATTTGTAAGGAAAATGTCATCCATACACATTGGGGGATTAAGTTTTGTTAGAAGAAAAGGCAATGAGTGGTTTATTGTGTAAAATCTGAGGATTTCATCCGATTATATGCTAGCTATTTCGACTCAGTGTGCTTAAGAACTGGGGTCATATAAAGATGTTCAATCATAATGAGCTAACAAAGACAACAAATATCCAAAATCTAAAATGATTTCTATACTCCTTTCTCCCAAGAGGAACTTAAGAAGTTCATATGCAACAACAGATATATTGATAACTTCAGTCCTAAGGATACGATATATAGCTATACTGAAGAGAGCTATAACAAAATACAAACCAGAAGCTAATGGGTTGCTAAAGATTGATCATAAGAAGGGATAATGAATGAATTTCTTATCTCGGGAAAGATTAAACCTGATAAGCAAAAGAACACTTTAAATATCAAGATGAAAAATAATGCTAAAACCCAGTAATCATAAAATATGTTTCTGATAAGCTAACAATTCTGATAAGCTAACAAACACATCAAATATCCAAAGTCTCAAACGATGTTAAAATCCCCTTTTCTGAACAGAATCTAGAAGTTCATTTGTAACTGCTGAAATGTTAAACTCTCATGTCCTAAGGATATAATACATAGATATATTGAAGAGAACAAAGTATGAATCAAACCAGATGCCACATAATGGAAAGGAAGACTCATTTCCTTATTCGTTGGATGAGCCTGGTGGTTTGTGTAGTTCACATCCTAGACCAATCTCCCCGGAGGACATTTGGTTGTTCGGCACAATTAGCAGTGGATCTTCTTCTTCTTGTAAATGTGAGAATTCTGGTCGCCAAAGGAGATCTTTGAGTTTCCTTTGGAGCGTCCCAACAGGATCTAGCTTTGATCTCTTTCTTCTTGGAATATTTCCCAAATCCGGGTGTGCTGTACCTGAATTTTATGTGCACACACACCAATAAGCATATTTGGAATACCTAAATGCATTACGTTGAAGTATACAAGAAGAAATATTACTCAGTTGGAAGAGGACGCAGTGGTGAAAATTTATGGGCAAAGCTACTCTAACAAAAGAATCCATCCAGAAAAGATTTACAAAGTGAGAGTGATTTGTCGTCAGTTTACGGATCAAACTGCCAAACAAGTGTGTCTCATAATGCATTGGAAGTAATGAAGATGATAGTGTCAATAGTTAGAAAGTGTGAACGAATTTAAAATCAGACACACAAGGCAAATTATGTCACAGGCTGTGGCATTCTAAGGATGCAATGGACATAACTTTGGTATATTTCAGATTTTGTTTTAGAGAATGTCAAAGTGAAAAATGGAGAAAGTATTGAGATAAATTTTCCTTGATTTTGTGAAGAAAGATTAAGTGATAACGAACAGAGAAGTAAGAAATCATCTTGCTTTATCTATATGGAGAAGAACTGGGAAAGGTGGAAACAAATGGACAGAAAAGAAAGACTTGAGGAAGGGGATAAAGAGAGAAGAAATCCAGTGCATTATTCTCCTGTTCCTAATTTTCCATTATTTCTATTTTGAATGAAGAAAACGAGGGGAAAATCTGTCAAGCTTATCTATTTTCCACAATTCTGTCGCACAAGATGAAATAATAGTTAATGACTTGTGCTTCATAATGCTAATTGTAGTACTATTGGTAGTTGCAAATATAGAAATGGTATAGGCATTTCGGAACAGATGGACCTCTTTTGTAGGAAATGAGAAATATTGCATCATATTATTTGGTAAAGGTAAGTATTTGTACCTGAATCTTCTTGGCCACTTTCACTCCTGATGTACTCATCAGAAGATGAAATTTCCGATCCAGCTTTAGCTGCATCTCCCTTTAACCCATCTGAACGTTTTTGTGTCTTCGGTCTTGATTCTGCCTTTTTGGGTATATTGGCTCCTACTCGGTAGTGCTTTTTTCGTTTAGGAGTAACCTCGTGGCCATAGCCTTTAGCATACCCATGCTTGGGCGTGTAGTCTATAAAGTTATGATGTATCTTCCATCTCATTCCACATGCATTGCACAGAGTTGGTTTGTGGTCTGGTCCATGCCTCCATTCCGCTGTCGCTGTGTCAAACATGTTAACTTTTTAGCTTTCAACATGAAATTTCATTGTACGTTTAAATTTTTTTGGTAGGTAGTTAGTTTACAAGTTCAAATATATGTGTATGGTATTTGTGCTACTATAGATTCGGGAATATATATTTTATTGACTGATTTGTTTAAAATCCTCGTGTGTATACCACTAAAGTTTCAAATCCTTGTGTGTAATTATTGGTGCCATATAATTTAGTCATCTTTTTTATGTGATTAGCATTGGCTTAGTATGCAGTCTTAAAATCCTATTCCAGGTGCAACATTAAGTCAAACATTTAGGGATTAGAATAATTCCAAGTAAAAGGTTTACATCCAGTGAATGAACAGAAGCATACGTGTAGTGATGTCTATTCCCAAGCAAGCAACCGTTAGATGTGTGTGGAAAATTGAAATGGGTAAGGTTGGAGGTATATCAAGCAAGACAACAAATAAATTAAAAAGGAATTGTTGCATTTTTTCCAATTCTTAGCTCAAAGAGTCATCCATTTAGCTCAGGGTATACTAGTCCATTGCATCCAAAAGATATGATTAATTTAGTGTTATCATTCGCTTAATGAATACAAGCATTCTGGCTGGTTCGGTTGTTGCACAGATCTGAATAACTTAACCACAAGAAAGAAGCGCATTGAATGAAAAAAAAAGTAATAATGGAAGCTTCCCCGTCAGGTCAAATCGGATAGATGTTTGAGATACTTTATTTTTCTTATGTATCACGTCCCCCTATATCCAAGCCCGAGAAAATGTTGTCCGCTTTTCCTTTATTTTCCCATGACTCCGGAAATTTTTATGTGAAAAGGTATCTATCATGCGAATTATTTTTCCTAATTGTAAGTGTTCCTTTTGGCCTTTGCAAGAAGCATCTCTTTTTCGGACAGCTTTGCTTTTTAACATAAATAATTTAAGTTTTTATGTTTTTTGTAATAATTCATACACTAAGTTTGAATAGGATGCATATCGACATTAGGACATTCCCTAAACAGTAGGCAATCTATATGTGGATATTTATAGATTTCATGAATAAATGTAGAAAGCTATGTGCTTGAACTTTGATGCGTCAAAACGTCCATATCGATGTTACTAATATCTGGGATCAGTTGAATTAGAAATACAGTTTAATTTTTAGCTTGATTCTGTTGGATTTCAGGCATAATGAAATCATATACAAAATGGGCTTAAGTAGGCAATGCTTTACCTTCCGCGCGCCCCTTAAACAACTTTTACTAGGTTTGGCATCTTTTGTATATACGACAAAATCATAGTTCACATTGTCCTAAATTGGCTCATCTTTAATCAAATCCCGCTGCAATTAATTGTGCGTGGAATATCCTTTGAAACATTTTCTTTTCTAATCAGTGCACAATTGTAAATTTTCGAAGCCGACAAAAACATGCGAGCTGGTGTTTAGCTTTATTAGAATCATATAATTATTTGTACTAGGGAACATCTACCATCTAACTACACAATCAACAAGTAAAAAAAAGGGTTTTACGAGGATGGATGAAAATACTCACATTCTATTCCACAGTGGTTACATGGACCCGTTTTCACCATTCTGGTTTGGCTCATCACTTCAAAAGTACTCACAAAATGAAAGAATTTTAATGTAGAATTTGGTTTACACTGTTCTTTTTATTCTTATATAAGTATGTAATTTTTCTAGTCTGTGATTCGGGAGAATATTTGTATAATACTTAGACTTTACGGTTGCAATATAGATGGAGAAAACAATGTATTGGCAATGGTCAACATTTTGGTGTTGATTACTGTAATTAACTTTTTACTAGTGATTAATGATATTTGTGGAATCTCAAAGTAGGATAATTGGAGTGCTTGATGCGTCAAATTTTAGATTTCTTCCTTCTTATCAGTTGAAGATGTTCGTTGTTATCTATTCTGAAGAAATTTCAACTTAGTCAACAAGATTTAAGTGTTAATAAATGCAATATGTAGTGCTGTTTATCATTACTTGATTTGTTAAACCTTCATTAATGGATTTCATCATTAATGACAACACAGCAAGTGTGTAAGATGTGAGGAGCTTTAATTGCAGGATTTTATTGCTGAAATCTGCAAAGTAGCGACAATGTACCATGGCTATTGTTTGAGCAATCTTATGGTTATTTAGTTCCCCGTTACATTCTTAATGTTAAAGCTTTTACATTTTAACTATCTTACGATGATTTGCATTTCTATTATGGCATACTTGTCCAACATCAATGTCTTACAAACAATAAAATGTGCTGCCAGTTAGACAGTTTCCCTAGTTTAATTTGTCAGCCAATCTTTTCAAATCAAACTAGTTTCAATGGAGTCATCACTGTTTCGGTTTAATAAATTAGTTCCGTTACATGTTTCTTTCTGTTTTTCAAATTTCCCAAAAATATTGTATTAGCATGCACTGTTTCCAACGCTATCCTGCCTCCATAATTTACACTTCTCACCTTAGAAGAATCACGTAGTTGTAAAGCACGCTTACCGCATGTGTTCACACAGGGCTGTGATTGAATCATAATTTATTTTGTTTGACTTTGTTGTATTAAAAGCTGCGAACCAATCAAAAGCTTTACTAATTCTGTATTATTGGGCATGGTGGATACGCATCCCCAAGCCATGGTAATCAAAATGTTGATACTATATATATATATTCATCTGATTTTTGAGTAAATTAGGCACATATAGATATTTGTGTCGCATGTGGTTATGTTTCTCTTAACTGTTTCTTCTGAAACTGAAAACACATCTCGTTTTTATTTTTCTCTAAAGAAAAGGCATACAAAACTGAATATATCGCCAATTTTGAACCAATGAATACGAGGACAAGTAAAGAAAATGAACATTAAGATAATAGCACTAAGCAAAACCTTCTTTAGTATTTTCTTTGTCCCAAAGCATTTCATTTTTTACCATACTCATTGGATTGGAAATTTTGTTCTATGTTTCATTGGTCTTTTGGTTTTGCTCAACAGCTCAAGTCATGTGGTTGCATCCGGTTTTAAGCTCCCATAATCACCTTACCTTTGCTGTTTCTGTCTTGCAGATTGAGTTGATGATATGGTTGATCCAACCAAACTTGATTATGTTAGCATAAAAGACCTAAAGTTAAGAATTTAAGAGCGCTCACTTTGTTATGGAGGAGATGAAGAGCGAGAGTACGAGGACTAAACCGGTGGCTCTTTTTATGGCCTTCGGCACCAAAGGCGATGTGTATCCCATCGCGGTAACTCACTCTCTCTATCCACCCCCCCCACCCTCCTGGTCTCCTTTCACCTCCTCTCACTTATCCTCTTTCTTTCTCCATATATACATGTTCAAGTGGTTGTGATAGTGCATATGTGTATTTTTGCAAATTGAGTTCTATTGTTTAACATGGATAGTTGCAAAAAGTACACACTTCCCGACTATGTGAGATTTAGTTTGCGTATTTGTTGAGTTTCTGGTATTCTTGAAACAAGCTTTTGGTCGTTAGCTAAATATACAGAAGTATATGATTGATCATCTGCTTCAAAAAAATCTTCGAATAATATAAATACTTGTGATACTCTATGATCATGTTGTCGTCTTCTATGAGGAAAATGTGCACTCCTTTAGCGTGCAATATGTCACTTGTGCTTCTGTAATTTAGGCCATTGCTGATGCTTTTGCAATATGTTATTATCATTTTCAGGCCATTGCTGATGCTTTTGCTTGTGATCAGAGGCAATATCGCGTGGTGCTTCTAACTCATTCTGCTCACAAGGTTTATCATGGAAGCACTTCAGAATTTACTCTAGGACTGCTTTAATCTTTAGTTGTGTACACCATATTATGCACTCAACTATGCAATCGTTAATTCATTGAGAATACATATAACTATCACTTTTCGATCTTTCATGCAATGGAAAGATCATCACATTAAGAGTGTATTTCTCAACTTGGTAGTGCTACAATTACATCATTTTTCAGAACACCTGATGGGGTTTCTTTAGATCTCTAGCAGAATATCGGGGTACATTTAGCTGCAAAGAATGTTGAGTATTTCTCAGTTTCAACACCACCTGTGCTTTCTCCCTATGAAGATGAGGATCCTTCAGGTTTTCTGTCTCTTTTCTCCTATCATTTTCCCCTTTTCTCAAGTTTTAATACATGTCGGTCGCAACTAGTAACGCACTATCTGCATGTGACAAGTTCCAATCTTCACTGACAAATCTATTGCCATTTTGACTTTGACTCAGTTCTCATTGCTCCTAATATCTTTTCAGGAACGCTTAAGCCCTGCTTCTCGCTACAGAAAAAGAAAATCACAAGAGAACATAGACAAGAATGCATTTCGAATGTGGAGGAGATATTTGGTGATTGTCCAAGCTTGGATGGCGATTTCATTGTGATAAATTTCTTTGCACTGGTAATAGTTGCAAAAATAAAGTTGACACTGTTGACATTGAACAAGTTTTACTTCGCCTGATTACTGTTGTTCCTTGGCTCCAATGGGAGACTCAAATATTAGAAATGCAGCCTTTCTTTTCTGTTTGAAAATTTGTTGAAATAAAAAAAAGAGTATTTTCTATGAATTGTTGTTACAAAGATGAGAACTTATCGATGATGTCCGGAAACTTATTGAGAATTGTTAAATGAGGTTTATTGAATCGTATACTTGAACAAACCTAAAAGCAACTGCATAGGTTTTCTTTTTGTTTTTGCATTCAAGAATTTATTGAAGTTTCAGTGAGGTGATTTCATGTTGTACTTTTCCGCACAGGAAGGTTGGTGCCTTGCAGAAGTGTTTCATATTCGTTGCATTGTTGCTGCTCCTTATGTTGTTCCTTACAGGTGGTGAAGGTTTTTCATTTTGAGGGTGTTACAACCTTATAATATCACAATCTCATGTGCCCTTCACTAATGTTTCACAATCGTACCAAAATCTTGCATACTGTCCACCAAAATGACTTAAAACTTCACAGAATATATATATTTGTTTTTGGATATGAGGAGTTGTTTATTTGTGATGATTTCCCTCACTAGTTGATTCATTTATTGGCCGAGAAGTTAGTCAATCATTCTCAAACTTCTTCCTCATCTCTAATGATCATTTATTTTTCAGTGCCCCTTCATCGTTTGAGAGCTATTTTGAAGAGCAGCTCCCACTTCTATACCAATATTTCCAAGAAGCACCGGTACACAAGGTCAGTCGTGTCAAGCTCTTTCGGGATCCGATCAAATTCCCATGAATGGTTCTCTGTACTTAACGATCTTCTTCCACTTGGTATTTTGCTGAAAAAATATTCAATCTTTGTTTAGTATTGGCCATTGTCTCACTTAAAAACTTAAATTGTTAGGAAGAGACGCACTATATTATTCTTTAATTTCACATGCACCCGCTCTTGTGGCGTATATTTGAGCCAACAAGTCCCAATCAACTGTTTAAATTGGGTAGTGTTGAGACTAGAACCCATAACCTTTGCCTGCTCCGACACCAATCTTTTCACGTAAAAACTTAAGTTGTTAGGCCGAGGGACGTTATATTATTCATTATTTCATACTTTATCAGTGTAAAAATGTCTCAGCAACTTTATCATGTTGCAATAATTCTTGAGATAACAGCCCCCATGTGCGTAGCCCAGTTGGTATTCGGGCAGGAGTTTGTTCCAAATAATTCCTTAGATAACTATTATTTACAACCTTTGTTTGTCAACAGATCTGTACTTTCATCCTATATATACATGGTAACATAGATACTTTGCCTGAGGTGTGAGACACCACTAATCTTTTAACTCCCAAAATGCAGCCCAACTTTCCTCTAATAGACTTCTCTGATGAAACTTTGATTCCAGGTACCCCTAGTTGGATATCAAAGTCTAAAGAGATACAGAGGGCTCTAGAAGAATATGGTTTTTTTGAAGCGGCATATGATAAAATCAATATGGAATTACGAGAAAAGATGTTTGGATATTCAAAACAGTTGTTTGACCTTCCCAAGGAAACGAAAGTGAAGAACACTTCTTCCGTACCGGGCTTCGGCTATTGCGGAAATTTCAAAAATATGCTGGTAGAATACTTCGGTATTGAAAATGGAGCTACGCTTGAAGCGACTCAAGACTTTACTAAGCTTATGTGGCCTAGTGAAAACGATTCATTTTGGTAAGCATAAGGTTTTGTTCTTCTTTTAATATATAAAGGCTTGTTTTGTTGGAGTTATAAGCTATAAACTTTTTAAAAAGTTTGTTTAAAAGTCGGTATGCATTTAGTCGATCGGCTTTTAACTCTAAATTTTTTTTTTTTTTTTTTGTCTTAGCTAGAAACTTATAAGTTTTAAGTTAGATTTATCTAGTTTTTTTAAATTCTATAGAAAGCTAACTTTTTGCTTAAAAGTTGCAATTGAACAAACTAAGTTTATGTTTCTTTGTTTCTACTTCAATGGTTCAATTTAAACAATTGTATTCATCAACTCTATCCGATATAGTTTCTTTTTTATTGTTTCAACCCTCTGATTTCCAGCTTCCATCGTTTTCTATCTTAAGAAATATAATTAATTGGACGATCGAGTGATTTGCCTTCATATTGGAAATTCGGAACTTTTACCCTAGTTCTATAATTTTGCATTTTTGCATTAAATATCTCATTTTTCTTTAGTTTTTTTTACTCTTTGTCCCTTTCTTGTTCCATAGATGCTCTTTTTCTGCCCCTTCCATTAGAAAACTACAATGAAGAGCAGAAGTGCATACCCCTTGAAATTATTTTTTGATGCCAAATATCTGAACATCGTTATCTTGAAGTAGAATATAAATACACATCTACGTATAGAGAAACTATTATTACCAATTGTTTTATCTGTTTTGTTCCTCAGTACATGTACATTTAAATTTCGGTTCTCTTTGCAAGTGAAACGACATTCTTGTATTCCAAGCTCCTGTCGGATCTAGGCCAAATGGCTATTCGAATGGCATTTGAAAGCTATGGAGTGGATAAGTATTGCGAGTCTCATTTTGGATCGATCAATTACCTTTTGAGGTTTATGAAATATACACCACCAATAAATGGGGTAAACTTAGGCCTTCATCCTCACACTGACAAGTCATTCTGGACAATCCTTGACCAAAATCACGTCAAGGGTTTGGAGATTGAAACGAAGGATGGAGAATGGCTGACTTATGAGCGCAAGCCATCAACCTTTTTGTTCATAGCTGGCGAGCCATTCATGGTATGTCCTCACACTCTCCATATACACAAAAGAATTGATACATGTATATATATCATATATATACACAAGAATTGATGTGCAGGAAACAACGCTCTCAAAATACTTGTGTGACTGTAATTCAGTAACATTCTATACACTATGATAAACATGGTATTATCACTAAATGCAAGTTTGCCCCCAAAAAAACAACAAACACACACATTTTGTAAGATTTATTTATATTTTACAAACAAGACTGGGCATAGCGACTGTACAATTGATAGATTGTCCAGTAGTCTGAAAGTCACTGTTTAACAGTTATAGACATTGTTGTCAATATCGGCGATATACGATACGCATCGTCCGATACGCATCGATTCACAGCCTGTTCGTGTGTATTGGAGAGATGTATAGAAAATTTTTGAAAATCATTCGATACAGAAAATGAATCGAACGATACAGACATCTATCATATCGGGAACGATATAACGATATTTTAAATTATTTCGCAAATAAAATATTT
>MKEJ01048762.1:0-11033 GCA_001753735.1 Embelia ribes | reverse complement strand
TCTTTTAGTTCACGTCCCCCGGTTCATGGGAATTCGGGGCGTGACAATTCACGTGTGGACCAGGTGGGTGTGGTATATATCATTATTACTTGTAACTGAGATAAAACAGAGGCGGGAGTTAAAAAGCAGACCAAATACTTACAAGGCGCGGAGGAGTAAGCCTAACATTCTCATCCTTTGAAGCAGCTCGTATATTCGTAAGCTCCTTCGCTCGAACTGGGTTGACCTGTAATAGAATACAAACTTTTGTTCATTCAGCCACATGCAAAGCAAGAATTACATGTAAACTACATGACCAATTTCAGGTGAAAAGTAAATGCTTACATCAAGATCTGTATCACGTGAATGCTCACCTACTATCATACCATCATATGCCTGTAATTAAAAGTTAAAGTTAAGACTGGCACCGATGGAGGAGAGAGACTTCTTTTGAGTATCTGACAACATGGTATTAGAGAAGCTTCTTTTACAAATTTAACATCACATCACAGAAAGCCAGGGCTAATCATTGATTACCTCAAATTGCATAGGAAGACATTTACAAATATCATCGAATAAAAGATCCAACATTGTGGGGCAATGGCATGAAAAACTACAATATTATCTATTCACAAGGGACTAAGGCCCAGTTTGTTAAGGTGGCTTGGAGGATCGATGAGATCATCATCTTGCAACACTTTCATAAGAAAAAGAGAAATGTACAAGACTAGAAGTATTCCATATGGATTCTGTCAACACCAAAACTAGGCGTTATTGATAATCTATCTACTTTTAGTTTTCTGGAACATGGCCTTATATTGAAGTGGTATAACAATCTTTTCACTTATTTTGATATGCTCCAAAATAATTACAAAAAATCTCCAATTAATTTCATTATAAAAGACCCACTGTTAGAAAGCAAATGGAAAGAGCACATTTACAACATGAACAAACCAAAGAGATTCTTTGTCAGTTAATTTGTTCACTGACCTCCATTCCTGGGCTCACAAAGAGAATACCACGAGGCTCCAAACTCAAGAGTGCATAAGCTGTTACTGTCCCATACCCCATGGACACCTGCCAGGAAAATTTGAGTAGCACAAAGTCAGACATGGAAAACCCTGAACCTAGGTTAACTATGATCTGTGCATCATCACTGTATTCTTTGTTTCAGACATTCCAATATATAACAGGGAAAAGCATTGTTTGCAATATGAATTAAAATCATATATCAATACATAAAAGCAGGCCATAATCACTGTGGTAACGCCAAGTGTTGCACCCAGCATTTTCATATGATCCTTTCTTTTTTTTCGCGAAAAAATTCAAAAATATTATCCCCTGTAAGCATATCTAACTCTATTTTATAAGTATGAATACGCACTAAAATTTCCTCTACTTTACATAACAAAAGTGCCCCCAAACAAAATAGCCAACTTATATGTGCCCCAAATAATATATAATAGATTTTCTATTCGTTATATCTTAACTTTTCCCTGAGTCTTTCCATGGATTCATCCAATCAAATTTAATTCCTTTTTCTATAGATTCATCCAATCAAATTTAATTACTTTTGGATTATCTACTCGGAATTAATTTCCTTTGGATTCATCCAATAAGAATTGATTCATAACTTGGAAGTTTCGTTTCCTATTTATCTAATTGGGTCAAAGATTGGAACAAAAAAAATTATCTCTTACCAACATCCTAAGCTACGAACAAACGGGTTGATTAGATTTTATGCTTAAATCCCAAACAGTTTGTACAAATTTTTTTAAAAATTAAGGAAATGTTTGGTATAAAAAGTGTATGAAACAAAAGGGGCACAACATGCTTGTTAAGGTAGTGTTAGATAGATACATAGATGAATAATAACAATAATTTTTTATTACATAGTAACATATGAGAATGGGTGTCTTCAACTTCAATGTCAAACTTAAAAGTTTTCAATTATTTTTGGTTACATAATTAAGTTTTAATTTTCATGTGTTGATTGGAGTTTTTGGGCAAAAGATAGTTTTACCCTTCTTTGGTCTAAATTATTCTGAAATATTAATTGTAATTTTTTCAAGTAAAAATGTTAGTTGTGAAAAACTTAAATTTTAAATTATTTTTTATTAGATAATAAAGTTTTAAATTTTAACATGTGTTGATTTAGAATTTTTGGTAAAGATCCTTTTTCGGTTTAAGGTATTTTAACAATTAGATGTGAATTTGTTCAAATGAAAAGAGCATAATCTATTGTTGGAGTATAAAATTTGACATTTGCAACATCTAAAGCTAGACGAGCTGCATAGATCATTCCAAATGACAATGCAAGTTCAAGAAAAATTAAAAACATTAAAACCAAAAAGAAAAGAATTTTCTGAAACACAGGGAGTTGTTATAACTTACAATATAAGTAACTTGAGAATATATGTCAAATTAGGATTTGCATGCTATACGAAAATTGAAAACATGAAACACTATATAATGACATACGTGATTTAGCACGCCACATATCTAACTACCCAATCTCTATTCTTAAAGTGTAAAACCCATGAAAAATTTTCTCACTTTTCTTTTTCTAAATCTATCCTTCCATGGGCGATAAAACTACATTAACTTTTCACCCAATCAAATATAAAAAAAAAAGATAAATAAATATCTATTTATTTAACTCAACTCTAAAAGTGTGAAACCCATAAAAAAATTCCTCTTTTGTTCCAAATCTACCCTTTTATGAGCCAAGAAATTATATTAACTTTTCACCCACTTAATGACCAAAAAATAATAAATAAACAATTTTTTAAATTGAAGGCCATTAATGCATTAACTACGTCATGGATTAAATTAAAATTTTATTTTGACATCTATAAGGTTTATAAAGATGAGCGGCCTAATGTTACATAAATTATTTTTACATGCATACATTTTTTTTGGATTTTTTTTCTTGAATCTCTAAAAAATAAAATGTGGTAGAAGTTTATTTGCAAATCCATATTTTATGAGCATGCATGGGGAAAAAAAATATTACTCATGGAAACGAGACTGACACAAATTCATAACAAAAATAAATAAATAAATAAATAAATAAATAAATAATGGGAATCGATACTGTGACAACTATCTTCCAAGCCGACAAGGAGCATGTCACACATTTTTTTTCTGTCATTTGTATAAGTAATTATGATAATTCATTGATCTATAAGTGTATAATAAGTGGTTATTTCATAGTTTTTAAGTTATGTATCCAGCTTGTAGCATGTCAACCTGTAAAAGAGAATTCACCCCCCAAGATATACTTATCTATCGCTACTCTAAAAAGAGAATTCACTCCCTATTGTTCCCTCTATTTTGTCTTCCGAAATTACCCTTATGTGAGTACCAAAATCGCAACTCAGCAAAAGAAAGAAAGAAAGAGAGAAAAACGAACAATAATTGTTGTGCTCCTAACAATTAAATAAATGGCCCAATAACTTCCAAATTTCATGTAAAAATAAAGCCAAGCTTAAATATATAAATAATTAATTGGCCAAATTAAGTTTCATAACCCCGTGTTAGTTACGGATCCTAATAGTCAATTGCAACCAATAACCTAGCATTACTAGATACATTTCACTGCAATGTGTAAAGAATAATTTAATAAGTTTAAATACATATTAACTTCTCATTAATATACTATAATAAAATCATGGACTCTTTATATACCAATGGCAAAACGTTTGGACAGTGAATATTAAAATGAAAACCTTTAATTTTTCTACAAATCAGTCTCTCCACTTGCACCTTTTAAACTCATCAATTGAAAGTAGTTTCTACAATTCATAGTTCGGCTCAACTTTAAATGCAAAGTAATAAACGAACCTAAGAAACATGTCATTTTACTTTATCGATCGGTTTTAAACTAAGCATTAATGAGTTTTATTTGATTTCCAGTTGCTTCATTTGTACTTTTTTGCAGATTAAATCTCAATCACCACAGATAAATACATGCATGCCACACCAATGCCACTCAAAAAACTGGTCATGTTAGGAGTAACTGGTAACTGATTCCGAGAGGCAATTCAAAGAACCAAAAGTTTGATTATTTATATTTATATGTTAACTGTAAACATTGAATTTCATATTGAAACTTATGAGTAAATTCTTACAACAATCACTAGAGTTCCATATTGAAATAAGTAGTCATTTAGAATTGGTTTTCAAAATTATAAAATATTCGAATGTTAAAAGAAAAAAAGTACTTTATCCTTGTTTGGCCATGGTAATGGAATGAGGAAGATATCCAAAATATGTTTTTCTTTATTAATTTACTTTGGCCTAACTTGGGTTTTTTTTTTTTTCTAGATTATTTTCCTTATTTAACTTAATTCCGATATTTTAAAATTTTGATGATTGAACTTTGGAAAACCTATTTGAGAAGAAACTTATTAAAAACGTTATACCATAAGAAATCTTCATAATATATTAAATTAAATGTATTTTACTATCAAGTCATACTACAAGAAATTTAGATTCAGAAGTATTTTCATTCACACATATTATTTTCTAAATAAATTTTTAATTCCAATAATTAATATTCCCATTTCAAACGGAAGACTAAGCCATAGACTAAATTTGGTGAAAGAAAGGATAAAAGGATTTTCATTTCATCTTTACAAATTTTAGTTAGGCATATGAAACTTATTTCTTTTCTAGCCATGCTTTTGTACTTGTGAGTATTGCTTTTAGAAAATAATTATATTGAGATTCCTAATATCATGTACGATTTTTCAATAGTCTTTATCAACTCACTTAAAATACAAATCTAACCAATATAACATGATTTAAGAATATGCCCATACGTGCGACGCACATTTAATACTACTAGTGTACTCAAATGTGCATGAGATTGACAGAATAGTGAAAACAAATTTGGGCAAAAATAGAAACTGAGACAGATGAAAAAGTTAGGTTTCAGTACCAATACTCCTTTCCTGACATTCCCAAGAGGACCTCGATGTTTTTCATATGCTGCAATACGTACATAGAATGTAAAGCTTTACATACTACTCATAAAAGACCATGAAATAGGAAAGATAAAGGTGAAGCAAAATAAGTTCCTAAAGGGATTCTTCAAACGAGAATATAGGAGTTTTAAAATCAAAGGTTAGAAAAAGAAGACTTGATGGTCAGTTTTATCACTAAATGACAGAGTAACTTACAACCAAGGAATGCAATTCTAAAGTTCAGTTTTTCATGACAAAATATTTGGAACGTATTACAAGGAATTAATAACTACAGCAGAAGCATACCCAGGAAAGCACGGTGCATGAATCCTGTGCCACGTGTATCACTGCTGAACACACTCCTATAACCAACTAGCCCCCTGAGATTACAGAACAAAAGATCAGTATGATAATCTGCTGAAAATCCATACTCTATAAAAGCAAATAAAGTGATATCACATGGAAAGGCCAAACTGAATCAGGAAATACAACTGCAAATACGTTAAAGCACGTAGAAGAGGATAAATTCAAAACAATTCAAAAATATGCTCCATACGATTGATTGCAACTGACTCACAGGCACATTTTAAGCAACACTAAGATCCAAAGGAGAAAATTTGCATCAACAGAAGAAAATAATAGTATTTTAATTTGCAAGAAAATATGATAATGTGCCAGTTAGTATAAAAAGAACCATTTAGTGGAGATGCGGAATATCATTAAGGTAATGTGCTATATAGTACAAAAAGTTAAGGCAGGAAGCAAGCACACACCTGGATGGACAAGTCAAGCATAGTTTGGTCCTGCCAAAGTTTCCTGGGACAGGCCCCATGTCAGTAACTTCCCCTCGCCTGTGTGATAAAGCTTCCATGACTAGGCCCACATGCTCATCATTTACCTGTTAAGACGAGGTATAAGCTAAAGCTTCTGAAGCTTTGAAGTTAACCAAGCCAGTGTACGGCACAAGCTTTAGTTTGTTACCTCAATGGTCACTTCTTCAACTGGCTCCAACTTTTGACCTTTCTCTGTTTTATACCTGAGCCAATAAAGGGAACACTTCACAATCAAGGAGAGTAAAACCACCATATGAAGAAGTTAATAGACACATAACTGCAAATTAGGGGGTCATTACTACAGGTATCTAACTGACCCTAAAAGCAGAAAGAGGGACAGAATGAGGGAAGGCATTTTTCAGTCATTATAGGCAAATTGACAGCATTCTATGTACCAATTTAAAGATGAAACTAGTCGCAGAAAAAGGAAACATCAATAGAAAAAACTAGCATCAACTGGCAGACATCTTAGCAATTTTATCTCATGCACAAAGTTTGCTTACATTAAAAATAGAGATTAGTTAGGCAACATTACAAAGATAATCACGGGAAGAACCTATTTCAGATATCAGAGAAACTCTTCTTTTCATATTTGAAAATTTCAGTCACAGAATACAGGATAATTCTTCTTTATTAGATAAATTCTTAGATTATTATTAAAGATGAAAATCAAATGCGCGTATTCAGAATAAACAGGCTATTTGAGACCCTAGATAATACTGAAGGATCTTGAACAAAAACCCCAGATGTCACATATACAGCTAATCATCGACTGAGAATTACACTCAGTACAAATGGAAGTACAACTCCACAGAAAATTTAACTAAAACTTACATGACTTTTGGTGGTGAAACAGATAGCTCAAATCCTTCACGCCTCATATTCTCGATTAGGATACCTGATAATTTTACCAAAGACGTTACATCAAGAAGATAATCAAGTTTGACATTGACGATATATCTTCAAGTTTGACATTGACGATAAGAAACACGCAAGAAAAGGATTCGAACGTATAATATATCTTTTTTGGTTCTAAGAGAACAAAATGGAAGCACATATTAAGTACTAACCTAATTGAAGCTCCCCTCTTCCTTGAACTTCAAAGGATTCAGACAGACCTGGAATCACATTTATGGCAAGATTTGTTTCTGCTTCAGCCATCAGTCGATCACCAATTTTCCCACCAGTTAACTACAACAATAAAATCAAAAAATCTTGCCAATTTATTCTGGGAAATATTTAGAGAAATCTGCAGAAAAGAAATCAGAGTCCAGACATCATACAACTCAGTGAAACCTTCTGAAAAACCACCATGTTGACATAGATAATTCACATGTTCCTCTCAGAATCAAGTTAATTTTCTTCATTTCTTTCAACAGAATTAATTTCAAGCCTTAAGATATGCTTGACTTTACAAGACACATCCAAACTGAAGAACTGTGTTGCATATTATTTACTGATGATATAGTTTTAGTTGACGAGACAAAAGCGGGCATAAGCGATAAATTGGAACTGTGGAGACATACATTAGAATCTCGTGGTTTTAAGCTAAGTAGGTAAAAAAATTGAATATATAGAGTGTTATTTCAGTGGACGACGTATAGTCAACCCTATTGTGAATAATTTAGTTAGGGAGGTAGTATCAAAGACTGACTATTTTCAATATCTAGGATTACTTCTCCAAAGCAAGAGTGGGATAGAAAAAGATATGAATCACATAGTCCAAACAGGATGGATGAAATGAAGAAGCATATTTGAAGGTTTATGTGATCGTAATATGTCTCTAGGGTTAATATATTTTTTATAATACCATAGTACGACTAGTTTTATTGTATAAAAATAAGTGTTGGACTACAAAGAAATAAGATGGACACAAGATGAGTATAGTATAGATGATATATTGAGATAGATGTATGAGAATACTAGTAAAGATAGGATTATCAATGAAGAGTTTCGGGCTGATTATAAGTGGCATTAAATGAAGATAAGATGAGAGAGAAAGAAAGAGTAGTTTAAGATGATTTGGACATATAAGAAGGAGACCAATGAATGTACCAATTAGAAAATGCGAGAGTATTGGAGTGAGAACGAAAATGAATGATAGAGATAAATCTCTAACTACATGGGGTATAAGTGTTACAAAAGGATATATGTATTATGATGTTAGACAAGCAAATGACTTTCGATAAGAACGAATGGTGTCGAAAAACTCACATTAATGACCCGACATGATATCTTATTTTGTTTCCTTTAACATACTCCAATTTATTGGGATTTCTAAGGCTATCATGATGATGATGATGATGATGAACAATAAGAACCAAATATTACTTTTTGATAATTTTTTATGCCAAGTTATTAACTTTATATGCTAATATGGATCTACTATTGAAGTATATTTATAATCTTTAATATGGTTTATAGTATCCACAAATCTCATGCATTATCTATTCAAATCATTTTGAGACAAATTTAATAAAGAATAAAGGGAGGATTATTGATGTTATGATATGAAGAGTAGAGAGACAAACTATATATAAACTTGACAAGTATTGCACAATAAATCAAAGCAATATCAAATCAAATCTATATGACATTATTCAATCAAATCAAATCTATTTTATAACTAGTAAACATAATATTATTCTAGAAATTTAAATCAATAATAGCAAATCTAAATTTGTTCTAACACTTCCCCCTTAAGATTTGCACTCCCCTCAATATGTATATGAAGGGAAATTCAATATCCATCTTAAATATAAGTATTTGTAACTCCACAATCCATGGCCTTCGACCTTCGAGCAAACTAAGTTGTATAGTGAAATAATAACAAGAGAGAAGAAAATCATAGATAGATAAAAATATGGTTTAGAATTACCACACCTATATTAAATCGAAGTAAATATAACTAATAACAATACAAGTAGAAAACCAAATTGATAATTCAATCTTTGATTGCAATTTTCCCCTGCTTGTAATATGTTCAATTTCAGAGCTCCTAATATAGGAGAACCTTAATTGATTTCAATCTCGTACTTGATGAATGAAAGTATATCCAGTTTCAAAATTTTTGTTTTATGAATTTGATAAGAATTTAATATGTATGGTTATAGTAGATTGAGCCAAACAGAGGAATAAAAAAAAAAAAGTCAATTGTAGATCTTGGCGGGAAAATAGAATGAAGATGCCAACAATAGATCGTGGCAATAAAATAGAAGTAGCTTGTATGGCTACAGTAGATCGAACTAGATAGAGTAATAAAAAAATGCCAACAGTAAATCATGGTGAGAAAATAAAAAAATATATATATATAACCATGTTTATAGTAAATCGACACACGACATTCAATTATTCCCAATTCATTTATTTTTAATAAGAACAATCAAAACTTCTTATGTTTTTAAATAACAAAACCAAAATAAAGAAAAGGATCAGAAATACTCATTTTATTCAGACATAATACCCACTCTATAGCATGATAATAAATTCGACATTCCTTTGGAAGATTTCGAGTAGATATAGTCATTGAGAGATATTGGTTTATGGAAAAAATTAGAAATATAGTACAGGGTTATTTTATTATGCAGAAACTATGAAAAAATAAATAAATAGGTAGGTTGCAAATAGACCAAACGGAGATACATGCAATTGGCCGGTGCAAGGCTATGGTTTTAGCTTTGCAGGCCTCAAAGATCAAAAGCTGTGATACCATGACAAATTTAAAAAAGAATAAAGGGGGAACTTTTATTGATGCTATGATATAAAGAGTAGAGAAACAAACTATATATAAAATTGACAAGTCTTACATAATAAGTTAAAGTAATATCAAATCAAATCTATATGGTATTATTCAATCAAATCAGAATTAATTTATAACTAGTAACCATACCATCCTTCTAGAAACCGAAATCAATAATATCAAATCTAAATCCATTGCAACATTTTGCAATGTCTAATCAGGACCAAATGATATTTCTACTGGATATATATGGATCTTGCTCTCTTGATAGATTCGGCTTCGACAATTATCGTGTGCAGACTCAGGTCCTAAACAGTCAATAACCTCAAAAGTCCTTACCAATTGTAATTTTGCATTGAAAAAGCGAACTGAAACTAAAACTAGTAAAAATTAACAAGGTATTTGGTCAGTGAACCATAAGATGATTTTGAATGGGAGCTTGATGAGAACCATTAAAAAGTTGGCAATTTCATAACAAAAGTAGAAACAAGGGCATATACAACTCATTGCAGACCCAATGACCAAAAAACAGCGCCAACAACTGAGCTTGATTTACTATATTGTTCTGCTAATAATTGATAAGATATAAGTATTCTAGTGGTAGTAACTTTATGTTTTTAACTATGGACACGAGTTTTGGGGTTTTTCACTCGTTAATGTAGCTTTATTAATAGTTTTGTATACCTTTATGCCAAAGGGCAGAGTGATTCTCGTGGGTTTTTTTCGTTCAAAATTTTCTATTTCGCACATAAAACTATTCTAGGTGGACATAGCGATGTTTTATTATTTTATTTATACTTCGTATTGAGATTGAGAGATTCGCACAATCAAAAATTAGTCTGAGCCTGCAAGGCATCAAATTGATTGAAAATAGCTAGATCTAGTAAAAACATGCCTCGTTTTTTCTTTCCACCAAATTAATAAATTCATATCTTTAAGATCAAATTAATTTAAAAGTTCAAAAAGAAGACATGTATTGCCTCATTGAACTCCTTTAATTCCCCGTTAAATGTTTTCCTAATATTTTGTTCCCATTTTGCTCAAAAATTGCTACATCTGCTTTTGTTCACATCCAAGAATATAATTTAAATATTGATCTTTTCGTTCATTTTTTTATTTCAACTAGATTTAGATACAATTTTTTGTTTTGTGATTTTTGACCTCCCTTGAGTAAAATTCTACACCAGTTCCCATATTTATCGTAATTTTTTATTTTTTGGTTAAATTTAATGAGTGGATATACCACTATTTTATAGAAAAAGGTAAGAACAAGAAGACAGAAAAACTCTTATGAGATATTCCAATGTGTAACGAATGAAAGAAAGTATGAAGGGGGTGACCTTTTAGCTTGTTCCAAATTGTCAAACGAATTTGTCAAAAAGCAAAATAACATGATGATTATTATATTAGAACTTAGAAGTGTTATTCCTGATTGTATCAAATAATAATTTCTGAATATGTTGTACAGTAATATTGAACTGGAAAGAACAGAAATTTTATTTCAATGTAAAG
>MKEJ01048760.1:0-12042 GCA_001753735.1 Embelia ribes | reverse complement strand
AGAGTGCTTTGTGTAGAAGACTATAGGGACCAGTTGGGTTGCTTCAACCTCTACACCCAAGTGCAAATCCTTGTGGAAACTACTTTGGTATTATTATGTTCTTTTTGTGACACTTTATTGCTTCATACAATAAAATATTAATAGTTGATTGGTATAGAAAAGAGTATTACGATTATAAATTGATCAACATACTTGTTAGTATCAAACAAATAAGCTAATATAGATAAGGAAATACAATTTAGAAGGTGTGACAAAGATGCAGTGTGGGAAATGTGTGATATCTTCCCATGGTTTGCTACATCGTGTGCTATTATGACTTCATCCATCCGAAGCCGATAGTAGAATGTAAGACGTCGCTAGAAGCTTAACAGCTTATTGGGATTTCATATGTGCTTGATGAATTTGTCAAACGTATACTCCATAGGATAAGGTAGAAAGTCCAAATACACTCGTTTTGAGGGTCAAGTTTTTTTCCCTTATCCTCGTACTTTGAGGTCACTATGGCGTGTGTCAACTTTTTGAACCCCGTTTACCTACTTTTTTTGAAACATTTTTGATGGTTTTGAGAGATGTTATGGAATTATTTGAGCTGACGCCCTTTTGGAATAACAGACTATAATTATAGTGTCAAACAAGTAGATGTAACTATTGAGTTCTACGACGGGAATAATAAAAAGCATTCAAGCTATGTTAATCCAATGAGAAATACATCACGTGCAATGCACGTGACCTCTTTCTAGTATGTATTAAAAGTGTAAAGATATTTCCAATTATATTATTTGATAACCACGTGTGTCTCCAAGGCTGAGAGGTTTTATCTTTGAGTTTTTCATTCTCACAATAGAAAAAAGATATAAGCTTAGAAGAAAAACAATAGAGCAATTATTGAGGATTGGATGGTACGTGGATGTAAGTTCACTCTAATTCTCAAACAAAACACCCACTTCAAATGGACATACGAGAGATTACTATCACCATCACCGGGTTTTATTCTTGCATTATCTCAAATGAACCAAATATTGAAGATGTAATAGATGCTGCTTTATCACTTGGAGCAAGTGGTGTAGATGTAGATGATTTTTGTCTATTATGGGTGTTACTTTGTGCCCTAGGTGTGTCAAGATCAGGATCCTTAGTCCGTATTGGGACCTAAGCTCAAGTTAATCAATGGTTGTTGCCTAAATTTATCTTCAGACGTTGACACATAAGTTTGTACTATTTCATGCTCATTTCCAAACTATTGTCCAACCACTGAGGGGATATTGTTTCATTGATTTTTAAGTGCTTCAATCGGCTTCTCTACTAAAGAGATACGCAAAGGAATCGGTACTAAGGGCTGCAAAGCATTTCCTCTTAAAAAAAGAAGTTAAAATCATCGTCTGTCTTGATCACAACAGGAATATTCCGTTTACTTTATAACTTATACTTCACCTTAATCACTAAATCATATTTACATTTGTCAATCTCAATTACCAGATATAATATATTAAGAAACTAGTCATATGTGGTACCTGGTCGTACGTCAATACCACGAGTTGCACCTGATTCATATTTCTACTCTCCGTCAATATTTTTCCACTATCCATTATATTGAAAAATAACAGAATAAAACTGCAGAAACAACAAAGACCACAAATGATATTTTAGGTATCAAAAGGAATATAAATGTTGTAAAAAAATTGAATATAAACATTCAAGAAACAGTGACAACACTAGAAAAGTTAATAAAGGGTCAAGAAATAGTGCAAAAAATGTTAGCAAACAATTATTATAATTGATGTTTCACATATGCTTGCAATTATTTAGTTTCTCAGCAAATAATTCACTAAAACAAGTCCCTGCTTAAATAATCTCTTTTCTCATTACTATATTTTTTTAACGGAGAGTTAATACATAATGAAGAAACTGTTGAGAAAGTTAGCAGAAACATTACGGAATTAACTTATGATGCAGAATTTCTAAACAACTAAACAACAGTCTTCAAATCATCAACACACAAATCTCCACAATTTCAAATATAAACAAAATGTATTCAAGACTTACACATGGTGAATATGATGGAAGATACATACCAGAACAATGAATCTCCGGGTGAATTAGAAACTAAGAATTTGTTAACAAATAGCTACGAAACAGCTAAAAAAGAGTTCAGAAACTAACAATTTGTTAAGAAACATATAAAAAAGAGTTTAGAAACCTTAAATAAATGTAATAATATCAAATTTTACGCTTAATAATATCAAAACCTTAAATAAATGTAATAATATCAAATCTTACCCTTAATAATATCAAAATTGATTAGGTGCGTTAGAGAGATATTATGCTCGATCGAGAGAAACCATGTAAAGAGAGAACTTCGAGAGTGAGACAAACATGAGAACGAAGAGGGAAAACAATTGATAAAAATATTTAAAAAAATATATATTTTGCAAATAAAGGTAATTTACTCGATTTGTTTTATTTATAAGTTCACTTGCTCAATTAATTTTCTGTGTATATGTATCTCTCTGAAGTCGGCCGGAATCCACACCACCCTCTCCCGCATCCATGGACAACCCCTCTCTCTCTCTTTGCCCCATCACACCCCAACCCCTGGTCCACTACGAACAAGACGTCACCGACACAGTCCTCGAGCTCCGCCACCTCACCACCGCCCTCTCCGCCTTCCACCGCCACTACGACGACCTAAAGTCCCACCTCGACTTCATCTCCTTCTCCATTGACTCCCTATTGGGGCCCAATCACCAAATCCTAGTCCCAATTTCTCATCAAACCCTAATTTCAGACAAAACCCTAGTTTCCGATCAATCCCCAATTTCGAAAGAAACCCAAATTAAAAAAAATTCCACAACTTCCCCTCCTGAACAAACCCTAATTTCTGATCAGACCCTAATTTCGGAACAAACTCCAATTGCTGATCAAAACCTAATTTCTGATCAAACCCTAATTGCTGATCAACCCCCAATTTCGGAAAAAACCCAAATTTCAGCTCATGAAAAAGCCCTAATTTATGAAAAGTCCTCTATTTTCCCTCCTGAAAAAACCCTATCAAAAAATTCCTCAGTTTCCCCTTTCGAAAAAACCCTGATTTCAAAAAAATCCCCAATTTCCCCTCCTGAAAACGCCATAATTTCAGAACAATTAGATATTGTATCCCTTTGCACATCGGTGAAGGGAAATAGGCTTAGGAAATATTTACTCTCTCACCTTTCCGAATCGGAAAAGCTTCTCGAAGAGGTCCCTGAAGCTTTGAAGCTATGCCCGAATCCGACCAAGCTCGTGCTGGATTGTATAGGCGAGTTTTACCTTCTGAGCACCAATGCCTATGGAAAAGACCCATCTTTGAACCGGTCGAGACAGGCGGCAGTTTTAATGTTGGAGGGTTTTTTGCTGGCGGGGTGCGATGTGAGTGAGAGTGAAGGTAAAGATTTAGCGGAGACAGCAGCGGTGGTGTGGAGAAAGAGGCTGATCGAAGAGAGTGGATTAGGCAAAGCTAGTGAGATTGATGCTAAGGGTTTGCTACTTTTTATTGGGTGTTTTGGGATACCGGATGAATTCAAGGATGATGATGTGTTGGATTTGGTTAGAGCTGGTAATGGGAAGGAGATTTCGGGCTTGCTTCGCAGGTCGAATATTCTTATCAAGAAAATGAAAGGTACTTGTCTTTCAGGTTGGACTGCATTTACGTTGTTGATATTGAAATTGTGCCAAATCGTTGCGTATAGTTTTGTGGAGAAACGTATTGGATCCACATTCTGTTGTTCCGGTTGTTTTTGTTTTAAGGTAATTATGTACCGGCATTTTCTTGTTAGAAGGTAGCTTTCGATTAGAACAGTTTGAGGCGGAGAAAAAGTGCAAGAGCAATTAAGGATTTGGCTGAGCAAAATGATATTTTATGAGAAAACAGAGCTGGGGGAATGTGTGTGAGATTGGGGGTTTGGCGAGAGAGGAGGTCGAGTTAGTGGATTGGAGAATGAGACTCTGTGGTTTGATTAGGACGATTAAAGTAAACTAAAATGTGGATTTCCGATGCTGGAAGTGGACCACGGTGTTAAATTTTATAGTGCATTTCTTTGTGTGCGAAACTGGTCCTGTGATTTTATGCTGATATGTACTATGACTAAAGCTATTACATTTCTATTTTGATTGTGCTTTGTAATTTGCATCTTAATTTTCGATAATTGGTGTAATCCTTGTTCACAAACAAAATTTAGCTCTCATCAGAGAAACGAAAAGATGTAGAATTTTGTAAGGCTGAAATTTTACTTTATGGCATGGAAATCCGAGGGGAAAAAAGCACATTCTCGAGCATTCTTACGGTGCTTAATTACCTAAAGTATAGGACTTATTAGCATTCAGTATCGTGTACTGCCTTCTTATTGCTTTATATAAATTATCTTTTGAAAGGAAAGGAAGTGTTGAGCTTCCGAGGAACTATAAGTTGTCTTTGCTCTCGGGTTTTAGTGTCTGAGTTTGAAATATTATTTCATTGGATATCATCTGCAATGCTCTTCTTTATTTGATTTGTTCCTGATAATTGAGGGTTATTTAATGTAGATTGGTTGCTTACAATATTCATATGTCATGATATATTATTTGATACAGAGATAATTGAGGTGAAACAGAAGAAGAATAAGGATGTTGAAGCTCTTGATATCGCGTTCACTTTCCGTCTGGAGGTTAGATGTTCTCCGGGGAGTATTTTGACTGCTTTTCTGAGAAATTCTAAAAAATCTTGGGACGCTGCAAGGAAATTAGTAGAGGATTCGAAACCAAATCCAGCGGTATGGTATTGATTGCCTTTGTAGATAGCACAATAATGATCATGCTGCTTCCCCTTTTTATAACTCAATATTTTCTTTTATTGACATTATGTAGTTCATGTTATTCAAGAAGCAACTTGCTGATTTGAAGTCCCTTGAAGAATGTCTTCAAGAACACAAAGTTGACCCTTCAGATCTTTTGTCTGGGTGGCATCCCAGGAAAAGGATGACCAAGATCGAACGAGAGCTTGCTGCTCTGGAGAAAAAGCGCGATGAGAAATGCAAAGAAAAGCTGCTGGGAAAGAGAAAAGCATATCAACTCGAGTCCTCAAAGAAAGCGAAAAATAAAACACTAAATGGAGCCCATCTGAGTCAAGGTCCAGAACAGCAAAACGGTGCTGCTTCCGTAGGTGGCTCAATCCTTTCTGTTAATAAGCTACCCAAGTCTTCACCTGTTCTTAACATAAATGGCCCAGTTTTATTACCTGGTGTTGAGCCTGATATTCTTCTTTCGAGACCGTACTGTCTTGAGGATGCTCTCTATAATGAAAGATTCCCGGGCCGAGATCTTGCTGAACCCGGGAGATTGATTGGCCGAAGTTATATTGAGGCTGAGAGATTTGTGGGCCGAGGCTATGTCGAGCCCATTATCCATGGAGCTAATGGCTTATTAAGGCCATCCCTATTATCACATCCATCCCCGTTATTACATCCACACTCAAGATATTTAAGACCACCGCCTGCTGGCAGTTCTGGTATTCCAATGCCCAGCTCGAAGTCAGATCTTTATGGATTTGCTGATGCGGTTCTAGAAATAGAAGCTGATGATGGTGGCTTTCGAGCAAGTGGTTCCGTCTCTTCTGTTCCTCCTGCTCATCGTCCAGCTTATCGGTACTGAGGAATGGAATGTGAAGAACCATATGTATTTATCATTTTTCCTAGGTTGTAAAGCTAATTTAGCATATTTTGGGCATTAGTGTTGGGTGTCTCCACAGGATATTGCAGTTTTTTAAGCTGCTATATCTCACAATACCAACCTTTTTGGCTTATTGAGCACTAGAATCTCCCTCAAACCTGGGGCTCCAAGTGTAAGCTTGATTGATATTGACTTTTTTTTTCCCAAAAAAGGGTTAGTGCTATGTATATGTCTTTAAGATAAAATCTTGGTACTGATGTAATAACCCTTGATCGTTGCGAAAATTCCAAGTATACACCACTGTAAATATTGATTCTAACATATACTTGCCTCTTCATTTTGCGCGCACAATTCCAGATCAAAACTAAGCTTAACTAGCTAAAAATAGGGAGAGGTTAACCCAAAGGTAGGCCTACAATCAGAAGGGTTGGGCCTACAATCAGAAGGTAGTCAAGTTCGATTATTGAGATACTGAACTCAAGTAGGATCGCGTGTAGCTCGAGTACGATTTGTATATATATATGATAAGTATATTTATGTCCATTTGTATATATATATGATAAGTATATTTATGTCCATGTAGGCATAAATATATATGAATAAATATATTATTTATCAAAATAAGAAAAAGAAAAAAACTGAGTCGAGTACAAACTTAGTTTGAGCTTTGACATTTTCGGCCAAGTCGAATTTGAGTTCTCGCTTAGACTTTAACTCGAGTCGAGCTCAAGTAATGCCAATTCGACTTGGATCAATTTTGATATTGTCTGATACTCGGCTCGATTCGGTTCAGCTCATTGCCAATTTGCCACCCTAAGTTAACAGCATTAATAATGCTCACACATACAAAAGAAGGGGTCACAATAGTAGTTTTCACCCGCACGCTCTGACAATAATAGTCCAAACACTGCGAATAATTATCCCATTAAAATTCACTACTCAAATTTAGGAAATTATCAAGCACGGCATATGAGTTAGTGTTTTTTTTTTTGTTGTTGGTACATCGGAACTTGTAGGCAGGAAAGAGGAAATGGAAGCCGTGATCTCCTACTTGTGAGGCTCGATTCTGGCCGAGTATACAATATATGAATTAGTTGATCCAATGAGAAATGCTACTAAAAACTAGCTCATGCCAAATTTAGATGTTTCTTTTGCGAGTACCCATAACTAATACAAAGCAGTAACAAATATTTGCAAACACTGAAGTCATAAAGCTATATTTTATACGTATTCAAGGCATAAAAAAAATATCATTAGACTCTCGTTTACACGCAATGCAACATCATACAATTCTAGCTTTTCGGGCCTAAGACCGGAAAAGTCACATTTTCAAACCGTCCCATTCCCAACTTGGAGAAAGAAACCATTCTCCTCCTTAACATTTCAATCACCTCCGAGTCACCGGGAGCAAACATGGCAGAGGCAATGCTAACCATACCCGGGTTCTGGCTATTAAACACCGACAGACCAATCGCAGAGTCAAAACCACTATTCAAGCAATAATGAAGAAGCCCCTTGGGGAAAACAAACACATCGCCCACCTTAAGCTGAGTTTGGAACAACTGGTTTTGGGTATCGATAAACCCCACAATCACCACGCCTTTGATCACGAAGAACATCTCAGAGGCTCTAGGGTGAGAGTGGGGCAAAATAATGCCATCCACCTCTAAGTCTGACCTGGCAAGGGCTAGGCCGAGGGTGTTGAGACCTGGGAACTTTTCGGCAGTGGTAATGACGGTGGAGGAGCGGTAGAAGTTGTCAGTGTCGCCAGAGTGGTTGAGCTCCGACGACTTGAAATCAGAGGTGGTGACGGTGGCTGGGTTCTTACAAGGTAAGCCATTCAGGAAGATAGCTTGCTTCAACGATGTCTCCGTAGGACATGTGTCCATGATATTATCACTATCCCCTGCTAAGCAGAGGTTTAAGGCGCAAAACGAGAAGGCAATGCAGACTAAGATAACGGGTTTCATCCTTTTTTAAGGCCGGGATGAGGTTGTGTATTAGACTAATTGTGGTATGGAAATATATATAGTATGGTATATGGTTGTTTAGGGTTGCAACATATGGAAGTAATACTTCTTGAGGTGAAGCTTAGGGTTCACTTTGCTTGTGTTGAAGTGGATTGTGTACAAAGGAGCTTATATTGCTTAGAAGAAAGCTAAATGCACTTATCTGTGTGGTTAAATGTCCTTGTGCCTAAAAGTCTAGAATAAATAAATTTTACTAGTATATACCCAAAGCAATTTACTAATCTTGATAATAATGCATAGCTAGTAATTAGACGATAGAACGAATATACAAATATGAACATATCAAAACTAGATATATGTTCGCAAAATTAGACTAACAAGGTTCTCAGTCTCAGAGGAATGAAGTCGTAAGTGCCTTCCACAGATTAAATTCATTGCAATTATTTCGTAGTCTCAAGAAAATACTCAACCTTGCAGCAATGAAGACAACATTATAATCGATTTCAAGCGTCTGACATAAATTAAAATTCATTTCAATCATTTCGTTAGTCTTGACAAAACTATGGCGAATCAGTAAAGAGAGCCAATGGTGCATATGGTTAAGAATGACTTGAGGGGTTATGTTTCTTTATCAGCGCCATTATCACAATGAAGCAGATCCTTCTCCCACGGATGAACTATTGTGGGGCACTCCTCGGGAGTGGAAAGTATTTCCGAAATGAACTTTATCAATGAACATAGCCCACCCAAAAAGTTATGATCGATAACACCTTTTCCGTCCACAACATGAGCAAAATCGATCAGCTTGATCTCTGCACCCATGCTTTTCCCCGTTTGAGCCAACTCCTTTTCATACATCAAGAGAACCGAACAAGAATGAAAGTGGAAAATCGTTTGATCTTCAAACCAAGCTTTTAGCTCCAAAAGCTGAGCCAAAATCCCAGTGGAACCACCGTAAACTTTGTCAGCAAAAGCACAATCCGGTACCGAATTCGAAATGGCATTGGAGGAAACAAATTTCCTCAAATTCAACCTAACATCGTCTGCAGAAAAACTCATGACAAACTTTTTCTCAGGTTTCCAAAATCCAGATTCTTTGTTCCCGAAAATTTGGAAACCAGAAATTCTAAAACCCAAGGAGAGGCTCGTAGTTTCCCTATCTTTCTTTAAACATTTTGCCATATAGTCCTCCGAAGATTTTAAGGGCCATGTTCTAGAACCAATCTTAATATCCATGATAGATGGATTGACTCGATCCGAGACGAGATCTTGCAAAATGAGATGAGGGAGAAGGCCGGATCCATCGGAAGCTTCTAGAAGCTGAGTGCCATAGAAAATGGGAAAGAATTTCTGAATGTGATCGGGGATATTTGTGTTGGAAGAGAACGATTTATAGAATGCCACCTCATTGGAACCACGTTCATCTCCCTGGAGAGGCTTGCAAAATCGGCCCAAATCATCTATAAGAGGCCCGAGGTTTCCACCAACAGCTTGGTGACCAGCAACTTGATGAGCTGGGACTTTAAGCATGACAAGAATTTGTGAATAACCACTTGTGCTTTGATCTACCAAGTCATATGCATAATCAAGTTAGCATAAAAAAAAATTCAGCAAGACACTAGAGTAATCAGCTTTGGGATTTTCACTTAATATAAATGAGTAATTTTTTTCTTAAAATGCAACGACAGAAGGTGCAATCTTCCTACGATGTTTTAACCGGTAACTTGTAAAGAGGAGACCAAAGAAGACATGTAACTTGCTCGAATCATCGAATACTGGCCTTAAACTCGACCAAAATATCAAACATCTTAACATAATCTGTATCAAAAACAAAAACTTGTATGTGCAATATTCCCCATTTAATCATCACACCAAGGCCCAATAAACTTCCAATTATTTCTTCTAAAATAACAATAATGCAAAGGAAAATGTAAATTTATATCTATAAACGTTATTATGCATAATGAAAGAAAATGGAGGCATTGAGTTTCCCAAACTTTAATGCCATCATCCCTTTCTTAAAATGAATTTCATCCGTCTCTTCTCTTCGGATTTCTCAGAAAAATATATCTGCTTATCTATGAGAACAGGTTAAGTGGAACAAATTTTGTCCCCAAATCTCACTAATCTCGGAACAAATTCTTATTGAAAACAGAAATTTGACCACGACGTCTCTAGTCCTATTGCTAGAGTAGAAAAAGAAGCAGGCACAATGAGGATCTGAAAGTGGGGAATATGACCTTAAAACAATGGATAAATGGGAAACGTCAATACTATCGATGATCAAATAAGCAATTCAAATGGGAAGCTTACTTCCACTTAGCAAGAATGAGAAACAATTCTGTCCATATATATCTATATATATGGACGGTCCAGTGCACAAAGCTCCTTCTGATGTACGCAGCCGTTCCCTTATTTCCATAGAGGCTATTTCCAAGGGGACGAACCCATGACCCACAAATCACAATGGAAGCATGCAATCACCCTAGCCTATATAAATTTAATTTAGGACTTCAAACACCACCAATATTAATTTTAGAAGAGGTTGAACATGGAGCAACTAAGATATTTATTTATATGAAGTCGGATGTTTACAATTTAACTGTTTTACTAATTAGTCTACCACATACAGATTGTGTGATTTGGTTGGTTTTGGGGTTGCAATTGCCACTGGTTCGCAATTTGTTCTAAATTTTCCGGATAGAACCTACAAGTCAATGTTGATTCCGCTGTTGCAGGAGGATAAGAGAGCTGGTAAATATTAACTGTTGACGTGTTTGATATTTTCTGCTCTTCATTGGTGGTGTTGCTATTAGTTACAAAAGCACTTTACAAATTCATCTTTTTCTGCCTGCTTTAGGTGAAAATACTCGTAAAGGGTTTTATCTTTACAATGACAAGCGCAAGGCTAGTCCTGATCCTGAATTAGAGAAATTTATTCAGAAGGCCAGAGAGATTTCTGGTGTTAATGTTGATCCGAAGGTCTTTTCCCTCTCCATCGTTTTTTTTTTCTCATTTGAATACATAGGTTTTTAAGTGCTTTATATCGTCAGTTGGTGTCAGTGATAGTATGATATCTTTAAAAGAATTGAACTTTCACCAACTTTAAATATTTTGACGATGTGTGCCATATTTGGATGCTCTTTGGGTGCCAGATGATGAAGTTATCTGACAAAGACATAGTTGAGATGATATTTTTCCCTGTGGTGAACGAGTCCTGCCGAGTCCTTGACGAAGGCATAGCAGTCAAAGCTGCAGATCTCGATATTGCTGGTGTTTTTGGCATGGGTTTCCCACCTTACAGGTATGTGGTGTTCTTTAGTGATTGAATCATCCTCTTATTTGAATCAGAGGTAACTGTTCTCCATTACTAACTTTTATTTCTTGTTTCTTGTTTTTTAGGGGAGGGATTATGTTCTGGGCAGACACTTATGGATCTAAATACATATGCTCAAAGTTGGAAGAATGGTCAAAGATGTATAATGAAGGGTTCTACAAGCCTTGTGCTTACTTGGCTGAAAGAGCTGCCAAGAGTGCTCTTTTGGTGAGAATATAATCATTTTATGCTATTTTCATATAAATATTGTGACATTTGTTGCTTCTCTGATGGATATTTTTACCGTGAATGATAAGTTGCATTTTCACTCCATTTGCCGCGTGCTTCTAAAATTAATAGGCAAAACATAAAGAGTTGCTCTTAAGGTCCTATTTGCTGTTCGAAAATGGAATAGAAATTTGTTTTTAAAATCACTTCCATTGTAATTATTTTATTGGAATGTTCACCATGCTCATGCTTTACTAGAATATCATAAATGAGTGCCAGTACTAATAAAATTAATGTAAGATTGAGCAAATGATTTTGCAGATATTCTTGTACTAATTGATACACTCGCATCATCTAGTTTTCTTGTACTTTCATGACAGATTAGAGATTTGTTTTTTATTTTTTGTTTTTTGTTTTTTTGCAGAGCTCTCCTGTGGAACAAGCAAAATCGCGCTTGTAAAGCTTATATATGGTTACGTTGGTTCAATAAGGTCATCCTTGTATACCCTTTACATCCCCACTTTTGTGTTTCAATGTTATTTTAGTTCATTTCCCCGATTCGAGAAGAGCTGAAAATAAAGGCCCAGAGTCGTCATTTGTAGAACGACTATCTGATTGATGCTTGAGAATGTAGACAATAATGTTTATCTTGTTCTCAGACCGGCTTTAATTTCTTTGATTCGGGTTTTAATTTTTAGCATTGAAAATCTCATATTATTCTAAATTTTTAGCCACGTACCACTCTCTCTACTTTTCTGCGCCTTCCTCTAATGCCAACCCCGCTTTCAGCACCATCGTCCGTTGGCATACTTAGTCTAAGGCGTGCTTAATTTTATTATTATTATTATT
>MKEJ01048756.1:0-15751 GCA_001753735.1 Embelia ribes | reverse complement strand
GCATGCTAGTTCCCCGTGAGGGGCATTGTCACTAAGGAAGTCCATGGAAGTGTGACAACAGGCAATCCCGGGGTAGGGGTTTATATTCATCTTGCCAGTAGGCTATCTTGGTACCTACAACTATTGTGAGTATTACTCCTGATTAGGCTATTGATGCTTTACGCTATGTGTCGTGTGCTTGGAAATACAATGTTAGGTTCTCATTGTTTTGCAAGAGACATGTTGCTTGGCAGACATCTAGGCTGGATTATATAGTGTCTTGTGACATCTAGGCTATAGACGTCACTTAGCTGACAATCGTGTGAAAGGGCACATTATCTTTTGGGTACTTGGGTATTTCTTGGTTTAGCTATCAGGATGGGCAGACATGATGTCTTGGAACTTTAATGGGCTAATATCATTGATATCATGATTGGTGTGCACTTTGATATCATTAGCGCCAATGCTATGCATTCTCTTACGGAGCCCCCTTGTTCGGGTTAAATCTCGTGACATACATGCGAGTTCATGCGCATATTAACAGGTAATCGTAGTGTGCATACATGAGTAGCACATGGTAGCCTGCTTGGTGGCTTTTGAAAAGCCTTGCTGTTTAGCATTGAGGATTGGCGGGACAAAGTGGTGCTTTGTCACCTTACGGTCATTCTGTTGCGTATTCGAGGAGGTATTATTGATAGAAAACATTTTGAACCCTCGGCCCGTGATGCCATGTAACTTGCAAATATAATGTTAGCTTAAATAGTTTTAAACCAATAGTGTCACGTTATGAGAAAAATTTATCAAAGTCGTCCTTAACATCTTGTTATACAATCTTACTATGACATGTGACCTAAATTAGTAAATGTGTGGAGTCTGAGAATACGACAATTAAATTGTGCATTCATGACGAGGCATCATGGGATTAACCCTATAGCTAATATCCTTCAAGAAGAAGAATAGAAACAAAGGTTTAGTATTTGGTTGAGTGACGAGGCATTATGGTTTCAAGACATTGTTTTCCCAAATATATATAAATATGAAAAAAATCATTGACGTACTGATATTTGTGTATTGTACAAAATGTTATTGCAAATATCACGTGCGTTTATTCTATTTCTTAAAAAACATTTACGCAAATTGATTTTATGCAAATTGTTCATTACTCATATACAAATCTGTGTGCGTGCGCGCGCACATATATATATATATGTATATATATTATTTTTATTTATTTTTAAATTTTTTCCCTTTTTCTTTTTTATTTTTTCATCTTTTTCTTGTGTAGGGAATAGTTGATTGTGATTAGGGGTGTAAACGAGCCGAGTCGGGTTTGGTGCTATTGAGGTTTGATTCGCAAGATTTGTTACCAAGTTCAAGCTCGAGCTCTGTTCTTCACGAACCTAAACTATCCAACTCGAGTTCCAACTCACTTAAAAGCGAGAGTTCGGATTGGCCTACGAGCCAATTTTTTTAGTAATTGTTAAAACTTATACCGGATTATATTTTCTGAAACCCCATCTTGAGAGCCAACTATTATTTTTTTCTCTAGACCACCTTAAGACTCAACTAATTACAGTTCTATTTAGGTTATTTTGTTGTTTAGGAGAATTGTTATACATAGAAGCCATTCGATGAGAAAAAATTATGTTGCTTACTAGTTGTATGGTTGGATGAATATATATAGACTAGCCAGATATTCAAACAAACAAGTCGAGCTGTACACAGTTCTTATTCTGCTCATTTAACAAACGAGCTCTTTTTCTCACACTTTTGTTTGTCTCTTTTTATCAAACGAACTGAGCATGAGTCCAGCTCTTAAATAACCGCTCTCGAACCACTCCCCAACAGTTCTGTTAATTTATACCTTTAGTTATAATATCATTACTCATAAACATATATGCCTATTAGGGAGCATAAATAGTACTATCATGGCATTTAAATTAATACCCTCAAACAATTATCGCAGATATCTAAATACTGGTGATCCGAGAGGAACCGATTGGCTACCAGCAGAGTGTGACGTGTCGATTCGACGAGGGTGGTTTTGGCACAAATCCGAGTCACCGAAAAAGCTTAGCAAACTTCTCGAGATATATTACAGTTCCGTAGGACGAAATTGTGTTATGCTTCTCAATGTGCCACCTAACACTGCCGGACTGATATCCGATACTGATGTGCAAAGGCTAAGAGAATTTAGATCTGCGATCGACACGATATTTTCAAATAATTTAGCTGAGAAATGTACTGTACAAGCAAGTAGTGTAAGAGGGGATAAAGGTGGGGGATTCGGGCCCGAAAATATGCTAGACACTGATCATTTGTGGACATATTGGGCTCCTAGTGAAAAAAATGGAAAAGATTATTGGGTCGAATTTAGGGCCGGTGAAGAAGGGGTGAGATTCAATGTGGTCAGGATACAGGAGGCGATCGGGCTCGGTCAGAGGATCAAACGGCATGAGATTTACGTTGACGATCATCGGGTGGCGAATGGGACGACCGTGGGGTACAAAAAGTTACATAGGCTTGAAATGGGGGAGGTCCATGGTAGTTGCGTGAGGATCAGGATAACTGGATCAAGAGGGGTGCCTTTGATATCTTCTGTTGGGCTCCACTTTGATCCATTTTGGAAACCTTAATGGGCTGCCTCCATTTCTCCTAAATAAGTCTTTCCCCATTAAAAGTTTCCAACAGTGCTTCCAAAATTTTCCTATTGTGTTGCCATTATTTGCTTGCTTAGCAGAAACTGAAAAGCTATGAATTTAAGCAAGCTACAGTATTTCAATTTAACTTGACAATCATTATTCGATAATTATTATAATATGCTTTGACGTGTTAGTTGTAATAACCAATTCAATTGTTTCTCGTACTCGGTTGTTATCGTTGTAATAGTAAGTGAATGTTTGGAAGTGTCTTGTATAAAAAAAAAAAAAAAATTCAAAACAGAAATAGGTTGAAATTTCATCTATGCAGCTAAGAATACATTGTAGTTTCGCATATAATTTCCACATTTTTGCAACCAGAAATTGCAGAAAGTGAGTTCTTAGCGATTCCCTCAAATTCACGAAAAATATAATCCGGCCACATGAATATAATTATACAAAAATTTTAATTAATTCTAAACTATTTTATCTTCCCCTCGAGAGAGCCTTCTCCGCGGTGTCCATCTCCTCCAAAATCCTTGCCTTTCTCTTGGCAGGAATCGGCGCGGTCGGCCCGAAACTGATGTAATGGCCCGAAACCGCATTTAGCGCCGAGTACATGTCCCTGAAAGAGGGTCGTCCCAGTAACGATTTCTCTCTCCTGTACTTAGCTACCCAAGAGTTGGAGCTGTCCCTTAGCTCGGCCACGGCATCCGCAACGTTGGGGTCCGTCTTATCCATGGTAATTGTTGTCCTCACTTTCGTTATCACCTCCTCGGTATCCTTCACATACTCTTCATCTGATGCGGCGAGCACTGAAGTGGCACCGAGGAGTAGTGGGGACGCGGGTATACCAATAGTAGCAAGTGACAAGAACTCGCGGCGACGTGTAGGGGTGGCGGAAGTGATGGGAGTGAGCTTGGACTTTATTGGGAGGAGGATGGGTTTATGGGTGGTTGTGGAGGTGGAGGTGATGAAGGTTGGGGAAGCCATTTTTTTGGGGGAGAGAGTGATGGGGAAGGTTTTTCTTGGGCTTTTTAGTAGGTAGGGAGGTTTTTTTGCCACCTAGGCTTATCACCTTATCACCTATTTTTGGGTTTATGGATGAGAAATGGCATGATGGGATTTTGGTATGACGTGCTTAGTCCTTGTCCTTCGTAATGTTATCCTTGTAGATGGCTTCATTTTGTTTCAATCACTTGTATTATTTTGTTTCGTTGAGCATAATAAAGTGTTGTTGACGTAAATATTTCATTAGTTCTTAACATTCGAATATATAAAATGGTGAAATTAAATTACTCGTTTGTCTTGCTTGATGGCTGGTGCCCCAATATGAATTTTAGTTGGTTGGACGATAGCATACATTTATTAGTTCAACGAATCTTACATCGTCACAAAATATTGTTCGAATGCTAATGTTTAGATATATACAAACGGAAGCCTCAATTTATGTCCAATTCATACGTGGATGGACGGCTTAACGCCTGTATATACGTCATGTTATTTGAATTATATATGTAACTTATCCGGAAGGATTACTTTGACCTCGCAAGTAGAATAAATTTTGTAGAGTAGTTGATTATAGCAAGTATGTAATCTGGAAGGAGAATAATATGAATTTCATGTTTAGTATATGAATGTACATAAAATCGGGGCTCTCGAATAGCACAGGGTGGTGAGTTCTGTTTATTTTCCGTGTTGATAAACTAATTTCAAAATTACAATTTACTCTTTTCATTGTTGGTTTGTTTTCATAACAACTAGTTTGTGCCTTGAAAGTTAAAGTTAAGTTTTAATTTTATTAATATATGAGCTGGCCTTTTTATAGTTTTGTACATTCTGTTTTGTTTTGGGGAATGGATTTATCTACCAAATTTCCTTGGACAGTTACTGAATAAATTTATTTGGAATTGATTAATTTGTTCTACAGGACATACATACATATATATGTATACATGTATATATATATATATATGTAGTCGAAGGACAACACTACGCATGTCCACATCATTTCCACCGGATCCTGGCTGCTTCTTCTTGGAAAAGTCGTCGCAACAAATAGAGAAAAATTCTTTGATTCTTTTGAATGGGACTCTGCTATGACGATTTAATTAATTAAAGTATGAGCAATTCATAATTTTGAAAGCATTGCTAGGAATGTGTCATGGATGACGATCCGATTTATGTGAAAAACGATTACAATCGTTATTTGATTTTTATTTTGACATTTTAATAATTTGTACTTTGAAATGAGATTTAATGATGTATTGCTTTTAAGTTTATTGACAAATGTGGTTTAATTCTCTTTGAGATTAAATCTCATTTGAAATGATGCTTATGAATTAGAATTTACTAGAATCTAGCATGCGCATTGCACGGGTTATGCGCAATGCATCAGTTGTGTAAATTATTATTATTATTTTTATATTATTAATTTTATTTTTCATAAATTATTTTTTATTATAATATCTTTTATTTTTATAAATTATTTAATAAATCTATAAGAAAAAAAGTAATGCAGATTGGAATAGGTTTAGATTTGGTAGAAATGTTACTATGATAATATTTTAAAAATATTTATTCATTAGTATATAATATTTTGAAAATTGGTAGGCAAATCTTCGATTGATTCTACTTTTATGTGATAACAAAATTTATAAAATTAGTTACTACTAAAAATCTTTAGTTGGTAAAACATATGTGAAGAAGTTTGTAACACACCTGTCGAAAATCTAATGAGAATTTATTTTTGTATAATTGTTTTTGGTTTTTTGTTATATTTTTTGGAGAATTTTTATTTTTTTGTAAGGTATCTACTATTTTTTTTTCAATTATTTTATAACTTTCAAATAAAAAATTAAATATATTTCATCAATTATAGATTCCGTGAGAGTCTTATTATGATAATATTTTGAAAATTGGTATGAAATCCTAGTAGTAATTTATAATATAAAAATTAGTTATTACTAAATGTTCTAAATTCATGAGATACGTGTCAAAAAATAATGCGGCACTTGTCACGTTTGTAGGGAAAGTGACATAAGTCACAACTTTTAGATTAATTAGAAGATTTGAAAAGTCATTATAATAAAGTTTCTTATTAATATATTTAAGATCAAATCTAATTTAAAATCATATTTGACCTAAAATACATGTTTTTACCAGAATATTCATATTTTCAAAATTTAAGTTGATTAATTGAAACAACTATCGTATTAAGATGTTTTTAAAGTTAAATGGTATTTAAAATGAAATATAATTTATGAAAAATACATTTTATTTTGAAATAGCGTGTTTCAAGTGTTCTTTAAATTTACTTTGGGAACTGATGACGTTCTACATAAAATACATATTATTTAGAAAATTCATGTTTTCGAAATTGGTAATAGCACAATATTTATTACATTTTACGAAAAATCTCATGTGAAATGAGATATTCCCCACATACATTTTATTTTCAGAAATTGCATGCTTTGACCTCGAATTCGTTGGTTAATCGCAAGGTCGCAAGGTGTACGGTATTGATTCTTCGCTTTTAGGGGACGCTTGGAGGGGTAAATTCACTGGCCAGTTAATTATTTGTGATAGGGTATCATGGGATGAGATGCAAAATAAGTTGGCTGAGATGGAATCATGAAAACGCGACCGCGAGATAGAACTGGAACAACTACGGCAGGACAATAAGAAACAGGAGGAAGAAATGGAAACTTTACAAGACAACCAACAGTTACACGCATCAATACCTAATATGGAACAACAAATGGTGCAACAGATGCTGGCTAATATGGGGATGAACAACCATGAGCCATTGTGTGCACAACGTCCCCCTCGTGGTCCGGACGACAAACGTTTATCTGATGTTTGAGAGTCTCTCGTTTCATTTATCTATAACGTACTTTAAATGTGCAATATTTTATTTAATGAATGTTTAATTTATATTAATGGATTGTATGTTTTATTTTAATTGTTATTTTTTCAGTTATTGAAAAATGTATATGCAATAATTTATCAATTTATAATTAATAAAATAAATTGATAAATAATATTTATAATTTCACGGATAAAATATAGACCAAAATTAATACATTTACCGACAAATCAGTAACAATAATGAATTTTAAATTAATAAAATTACCGACAAATTAGAGACTACAATAAATTTTAAATTAAGATTTTCACCGACAACATAGCGACTACATTTCACCGACAAAACAACGACTACATTTTATCGACAAAACAATGACTACAATAATTTTTAAATTAATATATTCAATCATAGAATAACAACTAAATTTCACCAACAAAATAGCGACTACATTTCATCGATAAAACAATGACTACATTTTACTAACAAAATAATGACTACATTAATTTTTAAATTAATATATTCACCAACAGAACAACAAATAAATTTTACTGACAAATTAGTGATCAAATTTCACCGACTAAACAACGACTAAATTTACCAACACAACAATGAGGACAATAGATTTTAAGTTAATATATTCACCGACAAAATAGCGACTAAGATTAATATTAAATAAATAAAAACTTTGACAAAACAGTGACCCAAATTTACTGACACATTAGTGACAAAACAATTTTTTATTCGTTTTTGTCAGTAATTCACATACAAAATCATTTTTTTGTCGGTGATTTTTTCCAACAAGCTTTTTACCAACAAAATCAATAGTCGTAATTTAGTCGGTGAAATCAAATCACCAACAATTTTACCAAAATATCAGCCATTTATTTTATTGGTAAAACTGCATTTTCTTGTAGTGGACATTTTTTAAGCTGGTTATGATTTGAAATGAAATTTAACCTCAAATATATGTTAGTTTGAAAATTCAAATTTGCAAGTGTTTTAAGTTTATTTGGGGCATTAACAACGTGTTTGTTATGTTTTAGGTTAAAATGCTACATGTTATTTTAAAATTCAACTTTTGAATCTTTTTCAATTTTACAATTAATCAATATAATCAAATTTATAATTCGATCTCCAACATTCAGATTAAACATTTACGCGTTAGAAACCTATTTCTAAAAGGGTTCGATGATCCGACGGTGGGCACAATTGATGTTTGAAATTGTCGGTGCATATCAATTATTTTCAAGTCCAGATTCAAACAATTCAGTTCAAAGTTTTTTTTGACTTAAAAGTCATAAAATTCAATCTCCACCATTTAGATTAAATATTTATGAGTCGGGAATATAGTGCTAAAAGGATTCAATGATTGAATAGTGCATTTGTCCATAATTGACGTTTAAACTTGCTATACAGTGAATAATGTTTCTATTTTCCTTATTTGAAAAGTCTAACATCTATCAAAAGGCTTGACAAGAAAAAGTTGGCGAGAATCTAAAGCCAAGGCATCTAGAAAAGCCTGGGCAACAAAAAGATGTTAATTTCGATAGTTGAGTATTATGTTGACAAAGTCAATTTTAGAAAAACTTTAAGTTTCATTTGTCCAGTTTTATTCAAACCGACCAAGATTTAAATTTCAAATTTTAAATTATAATACTCCTGTAATTCAATTTAAATTTGAAAGGATGATTATGAGAAGTTGACAATAAATTTTCTTATAAATACAAGTGTAAGACATTTAGAAAAAGGGCTACACACAAATCATCCCCATGGGTGCTCTTTTTTCTATCTAGGAGTAAGAATATCCTAATTTAACTTAGGCGTATGAGCGGATTTGTGTAGTTCCTTGTAATCCTTTGTATCGAGCAATAGATGTTGAATAATACAATTGTTTTTATTATTCATTGTCTTATTTGTTACAATTCACTTACATCATTGTTTTGAGCGATCGACCGTGCTTTTGTTCACTACATTTCTATCCATCATTCGTTTGCAATATTTACATCGATATAGTCATCACTTTTTAAAAATCTTGAAACTATGGTAAATTGAACCAACAATCCGCATTAATTCAACAAACAAATTCCCACATCGAATAAAATTTTCTGAAATTTGGGTTAACACTTGTAAATGTGATCGCAATTCATATAAATGGCTATATGCATGGGCTCTTGCCCAGTTTTCAGAATGGTCGCACTGGCCGGAATGAGATGAGTTACTTCTATAACTTGGCAAAGAGAGATTCGCCAGAACTTACAGAGCCTGAATCTCATATTGAGCAAATGTCAGGTTAATAAAAACAAAACCCGAAATCAAAAAGTATTATCGAGAAAGCCTAATATGGCGATCCAATATTACTTACAAGGGTGATCTCATTACTCTGATACCACGTCAACAAAAAACACATTTAGTCCAAATCAATACGAATGAAGATGCATATTGCATATTTGGCACTAATTACAAATTAATCTTCATGACAGAAAAATTTCTTTTAAACAAGAGATATATCATATATTTAGTTATATACTCCACTTCAGTTCAACAATATTATCAATATTTCAGAAAAAAAAATGATAATTCAATTACGAACAAGCGACTAGTAGATCAATATTACATATTACAGACATGACCTGACGTGACCTGACAATTAGTTGAGAGTTATGTACTGTCATTAGTTAAAATATTCACTGTCTCACGGATGCAACTAATATCTTTGACTAAATAAGGTTTTCTCACTAGATTGAAGTAGATTTAGTCTTATTATTATTTTCGCGCCCATCCTACTGAGAACTTCTGGAAAATATACCTTACGATAATGTTGTCGGTAATACTTTGATATGGTTGTTGCTAGACAACGGTATCACAGAATTATAAGATATGGGGAAAAAGAATAACTCTATTGGAAAATTACAATTTCTATTTCTTTTTCCATAAAAAATTAGGGAGCAAACAACTCCCAAAATTTATTTATAAACATTACTTGTGGGATGAAAACCGCAACTGCAAGCAAGGAAGTCAAAGAAAAGCCCCATAAACCATAAGCTCAAATTCGTCTCCGATTATTACAATGTACATGGCTTCAGATTCACGCCTGTACACATCCTAGGACAACAATTATAAAGCGTAGTGAGACGGTGGAACCTAAATATCAAATAAATCCAAGTGAGGTGAGAAAACTCATCAACAATAGTTAAAAAATAATGAGAACCATCACTAGATGCAAAACTATATCCACCCCAAGTATAAATGTAAACATGATTAGAAATAAAGGTATTCGTAATAGGCAAAGTATTAAAACTAAAATGAGAATATTTTTTTTGTTCACATGCATCACAAAGAAGGAATTTATTCGATAAGTTAATAAAATTGGGAAATCCAAACCTAGAACGATGACCGAGGCATTGATGCCATGGCTCAAAGGTGGGGGTAACGGGACAAGTTGTGGCAACTGAGGTCATTCGGAAATAGTAAAGTCCATTGCGACATTCAGCTACACCAATTTGCTTCCCCATGGTTCCGTCCTGAAAGACACAAGAATCGGAGAAAAAAATAAGAGTCAATTTCAAATCTTGAGACAGTTGGCTAATAGATAGAAGATTATATTTAAATGTATCCAAATAAAGGATGTTACAAAAAATAAGATCAAGGAAAAGAAAAAAAGAGCCAAGAGATTTAATAGATGCATAATCACCAGTGGTGACATTCACAAATTTAGGCATTCTATCTTCAAAATTAGAGTATGTAGTTGTAAGGGGGCAACACGATATGCGTTGTGAAACACCTATATCAACTATCCAACAAAGAATCATAGTAGAAGAAGTTACACCGGCAAAGTAGGCCTCGGGGACAATATCTGTAGGATAAGAATCCATAGGGGAAAAAACTTCTACAATGAAAACATGTCTGGGGCAAAACTGCAACAATTAGAAGTTGCTTCGGACAAAATTATAATAACTAGAAACTTCTTAGGGAAATACTACCAAAATTACAAATTTTTAGAAGCCAAAAGATTTCCAAAATATTCAAACTAAACTGAACTTCTTCACAACTAGGGGCATATCAACTAGACAAAGGCGACAGTTCAATCGGGTTCGCAATTGAATGAGCTACGAAAACAGCAGTGAACAAAGGACGATGTAGTGGTGAGCAATGTAGTGGTGAGCGATGGCCGACGAAGACAGCAAATCACAATGGAAACAATCTGCCAGTTTCAATGAACAGGCAGCAGAGGAACAAGGCTGTGGTGCTTGGGTGACTAATAGGACTGTATAAATTAGGGTGGTAAACAAATGGTGGCGGTCACCGGGTGGCACTGATTGACAGCAGTGGCGGCGGCGGCAAATCAAATTAAGGTATAAAAATCGGGTTTTAAAAAACTAGCTAAGGGTTAGTAGCTCTGAAACCTTGTTAAGAAACATAAATAATATAGGTAATAAATTTGTATTAACACAATAAATAATATGATGGAAATGTTTACATATAAGACTAAATAGTAAAATAAAATAATACAAATAGTACAATCAAAATACTACTCTAACAGCATGCCATAGCACAAGACCATGGCTCTGATATCACTTTGAAAGTATATAATGCGAGTCACCATCCTCTTAGTATATATTTCTCACGTTCCAAAGTTTCTCCAGCCGTTTAATTACTTTTAACCACTCATCAAATCCAAATAAAAGCAAGACATTAAGTTGAACTTTCTCGTTAAACTTAATAAAAAAGGCAAGTGGTGATTGTTAACTTACACATGAAGAGGCCACCTGATAATCAGAAAATATTACTCAAGATATATGCCATTTTGTAATGTTCATCTAGCTAGTTCATAATTAATTTTCAGCTCATTTCTTCAAGAAATGGAAGTGTGCCATCTTTAACTAAGGCAACTGGTTACCGTCATATCACCTAAATTTAACTCAGAATGAAAAGAAATAGGAACATTGTTTCGCATATTGTTAGGAAAGAAACAAATACAGCAAAACTACAAATTCCGTACAAGATAGCAAAATTGGGGATTCGAAATCAGCTAGTTTTTTTTTTTATATTAAATTTCTAAGAAATATTCAAACGTCTCAAATCTTACCACAATCTACTTGATTGAGTCATGCAGTTTTTGTTGCAACGAAGAGAGATCAATGCTGGTCAAATTATCAGCCTGCTAGAAAATAATAAGTTCATAACTTAGAAAACAAACCCAAACTTTGACCTAGAAATAGAAATCAACTAATTTTTGAGCAGTAATACCTCATATTTAATGGTGACAAATACCATTCCATTTACTTGGGTTGAGATATAGCTAGCGGCATTAAACCCCTCTTCGAGCATAACTCGTAGCACTCTTGATAAGGGGAGCACTTCTTCACAAACAACACTTGTGATAAGAATTTCGAACCCACCATAACATGGGTTAATTGTCACACTATTTGGAAAGTTATTGATTAAATTTTCAGTTGAAGTTGAAGCAACATTTGAACTTGACATCTTTTGTAGCTTGTCCCTTTTTGTACTTAATTCCTTGATATTCTTCTCTAGGTCTTTTATGTAGTTGACACTCTCATGAATGTGATCCGATACTGATCGTTTCCCCTAAAATAGGCACATAATCCTTCAATTACACGTACAATGTGAAACTTAAGTAAGAAAAATTGAGAGCCGGAATAAGTTCTGAAGGTTATTGCGGGGGAAACATGTAGGGTTACCATATTATTCATATTCTACTCCGAAAATGTTCACATTATCATGCAAAAGAGAAATACAAGAGATATTGTCTTTAACTAACAAAATGTTTTATTACTCAAATCGAATCCATCTTGAAGAGGCTACAATGTTGTACGGACCTAGACGCACAATTAGAAAGCTTAATTAAAAACATCAAGTTTGAGTAAGATATGCTTTGTATAAGCATGACTAAAAAACTGAAAAGCGGAAAAAACAAATGGTGTTTAGTGAAATTCAATTTTGGAAAGTAGAAAAAAAAATCTAACATTGAGGAAAAACCTAATAAAATTAGGAGTTTTCTCGGAATAATTGAATCACAAGTTTTGTTGAAATCGAAAATCTGGCACTCTCGGAGCCTAAGAATTGGCGATCATCTGATTCTTTGCTATTTCAGACAAATAATGTAACAATTATATACCAAGATTTAGTTTCTTAAAGCAATTAGAAAAATTCTATCCTCATAAAACATCTTTGATTATCTTTGTTGTATAGTGAAGTAGGATATACTTAATTACCCTTATATATTCAAGAGGTAGCAAAGATCGAAGGGATGAATGAAGGTTAGCCATTTCATTTCTTCTTTTCCTTTCGATCTCCTTGTGAATCAATTTCAGCTTCTGTTCGCTTGAATTCTCATCTTGGTTTTCATCCGGAATGGCTGCTAATTTTTGCTCATTTTTCCTCATTGTGTTGATAATAAATCCACTGCTCTCACATGAAGCATCACTCATAAACTGATTTTGTAGGGCTGTGTTTGGTGGGCAAGATATAGAGGAAATATCATTGGAAAACAAGTTACCACTTGGATTACTAGTGGTTTAAAGATTAAGCAAAGAGTAAATTAAGCTTTGGTTTATGTGTGTCAATGGAGGAGATCATAAAGAAGGAGATATGTTTGTTAGGGTTGGGGATCTTCAATGGCCCTCAAAATATATATCTTGCTTAATCTCTGCTATATACATATATATACATTTAAACTATTTGATTTGGTAATGACTTGTTGATATTGACCTAATCTCACATTTTAAATAAGCTTTTTTCTGGGTACTGTAGTAAAATACAACTCAAACCCCACACATGTATTCACACTTAAAAGGGTTGACTATCTTGGTCTTGTAATAAGCTACAGTCACATAGCAATTTTTTATACTTTTGAGGCATTCTAGAGAACTGATAATGGGTATCGCATGTTGAATAAATAATATTCGACTTTGACCAAACATATCGAATATTATCATCAGAATCCTATTTAAGAAACATACTCTTTATCCTCACGCACGGCCTTTTGTGTCAAGTTATATAAAAAGGAAAAAAACATTTCTCATTAATATATTATGGAGGAGAATTGGTCCATGTTTATAATATGATAAGAGATAAAAATGTAAATAGAATAAGACGACTCTTAATCTAAACTGTTCATTTTGAGGCACTTTTGAACACTTTTGAAGCATGTCTATTTAATCATGTAAAAAGGAAAATTAAATTGGCCAAAATGATTGTGTTTAAGCTAAATAAATTGATTTGGTTGAGATTGATTTTGATTTTAGCTACACAATTAAGAATGAACAAAGGGAGCTTATGCATAGTAGAAAGATTGCAGCATTTATACCATGTTATGTTATGAACTAATTATGTCCTGTCACTTGATTAGTATTAATTACTCTTTGTCCCATTTTAATAGTATTGTATTTTTTTATAGTCCGTCCCAATATATAGTACAGACTCCAATTTTTATTTTAAAAAAATAATTGAAAAATCACTTTATTAAAATGTCCTTATTGTAATCATTTAATTACTCAATTTATTATGAATTATACAAAATAGATAGTATTGATAAAGGGTATGGTAAAAAATACAGTAAAAATATTTTAAATCAATAATTGTGAAAAAAATATAAAATTATTAAAATGGAAGGAAGGAATTAGTATTTACCCATCTACGTGAGCTACTCTTTGTGTCTCTCTTTGTTGTCCAATTGTTACCATGTAGAGGTCGGTCGAAGGAGTAAGCAGTGAAACAGCATGTGAACATTTCAATTTAATAATTAAAGAAGAAGCTTTTGTCAAATGTTACAATAATATATTGCTTTTGCCCATGCATGAGATGAACGAGGGATTATTCTCTAGTGAAAAGTTTCCTGTCGCTATGGCCAATATTTCAATCGTCTCCTTTGACTTGCAAAGGGTTGCAAAAAGTCATTTAATGTTAACACTTTTAGTTTCACGGAGAAAATTATGTTGTCCATGGCCGGTGGAGGGAGGTGGACTGAGAAGGAGGTAGAGAGTGGCGATAATTTCTTTTGTCTTTTGAAATTTTTTCGAAATATTTATAAAAGGTTTGAATTTTTTTTTATTTCGTCATTAGAAGTGTATGTTGGATAAAATAATAAATAACATAACGCATATTTTCCTAATAACTTAAACTTTTATATGAAATGGTTGCACATCACATAAATTGGTATCGGAGCATGTTGAGATCCTTAGTTTGAATCTCAACGTTGTTCGACTTAAAAGTTGAATTACATTTGTTGGTTAAAAATAAACCACAAGTGATGGGACTTATTGGATAAAATAATAAATAATAATATTATGTGTATCTTCCGAATTGCTTAAGTTTTTAAGTAATATAGTTGCACATCACATAATAGTGCGGTCTCTTTAAAAAATATATATATATAACTTCTCGTATAGTTCAAATGAACTTGGTCCCTCTACCCATAAGTAATTGTGTGATAAATGTAAAATTTATAACCACTTATAGTTTAAGATCACCCATATTGACTGCCTCGTGACAAAATACTCTCATTACAAAACATAATGATTTGTTCGATATAAAATTTATGAAAAGGTTGTAGAAAGAGAACAGAAACTTTGTGCTTTATGCTGTGTATTTAACACCTCGTATTTCAATGTGTGGAATAAATTTCTTTGCAGATGGGTCGAAACTTCAAAAAAATACTAGAAGAGTTGATTGTGACATTAGTACTATTTGGCAAGCAATAATTGCTAAAGTTCGTTCTTGCCCCGGAAAGAGATCGAAGCTTACCGTTTGCACCTCGTTTAGTTTCTCTCTTTTAAAAGCGGTTTCTTCTTTATTATCCAAATGATAATTATATATACTATGCAATAATTTTTTTACAATTGTTTATAAATAAATTTAATCATTTTATTCATCCGGAATATAAATTTGTAAAAAAATAAGAGGGGGTTATTAAAAAGGAGAGAGAGAGAGATCACAGTTAGATAAGAGGAAAATGGGGAAACTTTAGTTAACTTAATTCACAAATTTAATCCTTAAAACATTGTAGCCAGTATATTTTTATTTTATAGATATTAAAAAGATGAAGAGTAATTTAGGTAGTATAAGAAATTGACGTGCCTCGTTTCTAAGATTGCAGTATTATATATACTAGCTAGTTTTCGGAAATCGAAAATTGTAGTATTATATATACTAGCTAGTGCTTATTCAAAGTACCTTTGCAACGCCCCAATTCTAAAACATAAATCTTAACATGAAGAATTATAAAAGTCATAAACATCTGACA